>LUCH01017570.1:0-31828 GCA_013368495.1 Paragonimus heterotremus
ACAGTAACTGTGTCTCCTATCGAGACGATGGGGTAACCTGATCATTACTCACAAACGAAATTGGTTGGGCGTTCACATGTGACGGTAATTCGGTCGTGTCTAATATGAGGTCAATGACGTAGTGGTTGACACGGTTGTCTCATGAAAGCGTGATTGGAGTTCCATAGACCCGGCAGTGGTAAGGATATGCACTACTGACGAGGTCTAATGAGAGTGAAACTCGAGTCTAGTGCTTCTTTTCGAAGGGGGCCTACTGGAAAGTCTACTGAAATGTGAAATCTGCGGTCAATTGTAGGTGATGTTCAATTTGAAATTAACCAAAGCCCCGACTGCTCATTAGTCATTTTTGTCGAGACTGGTATTTGTTGCTGTCCTGGTTTCGATCCGGGTTTAGGCAAGTCGTATATGCCCACGCTTTGATCGTATCGAGCCCTGTCCGGTTTGGGAATTCTAGTTGGCCGAGCGCCTGGATGAAGGTCGCATACGTCTTTGTTTTGACGTGGGAAAGAGGTTGCTATGTTTTCCGGATCTCTGAACCTGGCAACAAAATCCGAAGTCCGAACGGTCACGCCCCCTAACCGAATCCGGTGACAGAATGGAGACAACAGATTAGCTGACTGTGGTGGGTGTACGAGCATTTCCAATGAAGTCGCTCGGCCTCATCTACTCAGGGTTTTGGTTACCAGGGTCCACGATCGATAACACCACGTTGTTCACACGTCACCCTGTAACCGCATCAACACCTGAAGGCAACCGACGTGTGCCAGTGAGCACAAATGGACAGAGTAAAGATACGATATTTCCCTAGCGGATTATGCCATCAAGATAGTTTTTTTCTTTTTTAAAAAAAAGAGATAATGGAAAGCTGCATTCGTGAACAGAACAGATTTGCAAGACACTGAAAGACTGATCAAAAGATAACCATTTTCCCATAGAATATGAGACACCTCATGCTGTGTTTTTAGGATCATCGCGCCATTTTTGTACTATGACTTGACGTATTATAGCCATGCTTTGATAACAATAAGCGTCGCTTAGTGCCTCTAAGTTCTGTGGCTTCGTCACTGAGCCGTATCATTCCAGTTTCTGTTAACATGTCTTATCTAACGACTGTATATGTGATGAAGGCAACTTTTTACGTTATCGAGATCAGTGTGGACAGCTCGTTAAAAAATGTTGTCCAGACTGAAGTGTATTGTTCTCTGGAAACCTGCTTCAGGATGCGAAGACCGTTTGGTTTGGGTCGACACATGCCATTCACATCATACGGGTTTTAGTTAGATGATTAGGAACTCGGATAACACGTTGATACATGTGAGCACTGATCGAACTGAGCAGGGCAGAGCAGGAGGCGTAACGCACTCATTACAAACATCGCGACTGTTCGCAAACCGACTTCCCTAAGATTGTACAGACCGTAAGTGTAAAAACCTCTGATGGCAGTTTAGAATGGATACTTTCATTTCAGCGAAGGCACGTCGGACTTGTGAGTTCTGGGGTTACTAATCCGATATATATATATATATATATAACGTATTTAAAAAGAGGCACACACTGAGTACTGAACGATTTATTGCGACGTTTCGAATTCACACTAGGATCCGGGAACATGCCCAGGTGTTCCGGCTACAAAGGAGTCTCTCCGTCAACGTACTAGCCCCACCGCGTCTTTTAACCCTGTTGAATGATCCATTGTGCAACACCACTAATTGTGATCACTCACTTCTGTGTGTGATTAGTTGGCAAGAATTGCCCGATTGAGTTGATTGCACTAAACCCATGTAGTCTGACGAGTGCAGCCAATACAGACAGACAAGCTCCGTTATCGATGACTTTTGTATCTAATTGCATTATTGCTAGAACCGGTTGTACATTACTGTGTCTAATATGAGGCCAATGGAACAATGGTCAACTCGGCATGACTGTGCTAGCCAAAACAGGGATACATACTCTTTGTCAGAACAAAAGGAAGACGTGCTGAGATTTGTTACCAGTTCGTTTATTCTCGTCAGCCACAAACATAAAACGTGCAGATTACATACATCAGAAAAACAGTGATTGGGCATATATACATAATCATATTTAATATTATGTTATCAGGACCACAGTAACCTGATAGATTGTTTCAAACACCTTTGTAGCTGGCAAGTTTGAATTGATACCGTTTTCGCTAAACCTAGCAAGTTCTCGTCCCGATTGCATACCAGCTTCTCAAGTGAGCTAACCGGGTCATCTTAATGACCTGCTATCACAAGGTGTCTAGCAATCGGTGAAGGGGAATTTTGAGTAGCTGTTTGATCAAGTTGAGGTTGGTGTATCAACGGTCGTTTTTAACTAGTTCGAGATGTGTTCGGCCATTGGTTGTGTGAGTTGTCGATATGTTCTGAATAATTGAGTACCACTTTAACTGCAGCTGAACTGGTACACAAGGTTGGAGACAGAAGAATTTAATGAACCATGTTCATGATTATGGAGAACTTGTTGTAGTTTGAACTAAGCGTAACTGCGCGGCCACGTACGTTCGAGATAGTGCAGACTTTGATTTGTGCATAATATCCTTAGGCAGATGGCTCTTCGTGATTTTGAGAAGCAGGAGTATATCCTTCTGTTGAGGTGTCAGCATGAGTTCATAGCTGATGTTTACCTTATTTTGAGCCTCAATGAATATCTGTAGGTAGCCGTTTAGACAGAATAACCGTCGGAGTTGGTCGGCGCAGTTGGAAACCACTTTCACGTTGCGACATCCTACTACACAGCTGAAATAGTTTCAATGTGTGACCACTGTTCTCCTACCTGACACAGTTAAACCTTACGAACAGCTCGAGGAATTGGTTATCAAATGCATAGTTCTGTCCGACCGTCGCCGCAGTGTTCAGCTGTCTAGCGCGACTTAGTTAGGGAGTCGAAACTCTCTACAGATTCCGCGCTACGTGCAGTGCTTCGTCGTTACGATGCAGCTCGAGCAGTTGTTGCCGCGGGGAATGTGAATCCAACACTTGTTTATAAGTATACACAATACTCTCAATGTCAGACATCAGACGAATCAGTGGCGTTCACCGACAGTGCTGGTGTCACCTAGGGACATAGCTAAGTTAGGTCTCCCAAGTATCCGCACCAGCGCCGGGTGCGGTGGCACCCTTGACGGACCGCGCAAACATGCTCACGCATCATCTTCAGGTCCCTAGCGCCCAAACCTCACGCTCGCTTTCTCTGTCCCCTGGTTCCAACTTATAGGCACTTCGTTCCATTCCACAAAATTTACGAGCGATTCAGGGAGTGCCAACCCCAACTGTTCCTTCTGTAAAATGGATCAGGGGACTAGACCGATCGGTATGTAGCAGTGACTAATCTTGTTTGGCTCTTGTAGTCGATGTTTTTCACTTGAGACCGCCAATCTGGAGTTCGTTACCTCATCGATACCGATGCACAGACCATAATTATCCTACCAGTGTCTTGCAGCCGTATCACACAGACGCATTCGGCCTTACATGCAGCAAACAATATGTTCATCGTCGTTTGCAGTCAGTGTTCATGTACACTGAATTGAGTCCTCCATCGCAATTTTCGGTGGGTTTTTACTGTGACCGACATCTAGTTGCCAGTCGCTGACATACATTTTCTCCGGCACTTTGATCTGCTGGTCGACGGACGATTTTGTCCAATACTGAGGACTTCGGCTGTCGCAGTTTCACCCAGTCGCACACACCGTAATGCAGTCACAAATAAATACGTCTCACTCGCTGAGAAGTTTCTCTCTGTACTCCAGCAGCGTACATCGTTACTGTCAGCCACAGGTGCATCGTAACATCATGTTGTCACGACTGGCCCGCCAGTGTCCACCAAAGTCCATCATTTGACGCTGGACAAACTGAAAATGATGCTCGTCGAGTTCGAGAATGTAATCAGGCTTGGTATCGTCCACTCGTCCAACAATCATTGGGTTTTACCTCTCTATTTAGTGCCAGAAGGCCGTGAGACTACCTCACGGTTGATTACGGCACACTTAAGAACGTCGGTCTACTTGGCAGACATACCGTTCCTCATATTCAGGACATCACGGTCATCCTTTAGAGGCGCCAACGCCTTTTCGAAAATCGGTCTGTTTCGTGCTTACCACCGGATCCCCGTCACCACTGGAGATATCATGAAGACAGTGATGAATATGCATTTCGGTCTGTACGAATTTCTGTGCATGCTATTTGACCTGAAAATTTGCACTCAGACATTCCAGTGATTTACAAACAGTGTCACGCAGAGTCTGCACTTCATTCATCCCCATACCATTGACATACTAGCGGTTAGAATCTGCACGAAGAAACGGTAAACACATTTGGGACAGCTCTTCGAACGGTTTACAGCTATTACCGTCACTGTCAATGCGGACAATTGTGTTTTTGGTCACTCCGCATTTAACTTATTGGGACGCCATATCGACCTACAGGGTATACGACTGTTGATCGTTAGAATGTGGGTTATTCACGTTTTTCCCCTTCTTCAAAACTCGTTACTACCGGTCTTTTTTTAACACCATGACCAGCTGTTACCGCCGACTTACTACGCATTGTGTACAGCTGACACATTACTTGAGCGACTTACTCCATGGACCTACCAATGGCGACGTCGAGTTGTTGGCATCAGCAATCGGTTACTTTACTCGCATAGACTACTCACTGGCTGATGTAGTAACCACGCGGCAGTTCGACGCCAGCGCCACTTTCAACGCAGCTGTGGACGCTTCCGACATAGTTGTTGGTGCTGTAGTCCAACATTTCGTAGAGGGGTTGTAGTGACTGAATTCATTATTCCGCAGACACTTCTTTCTGGTGAAAACCGAATACATTACGTTTGGTCGTAAGTCATGTGACATATGCTTACCAATCCCGATACGCTCGCGAAGATCGTCAGGTTGCGATTTTTATCGGTAACAAACCGATGGCATACACCTTCTGCAGCAGTTTCGATCACTAGTCGCCACGTGACATGCACCATATTGACTTCGTAATGTTGTTCCCAACAGACGGAAATCACGTCTCTGGCAGTGACAACATTATGGCTGCCGTCTTGTTACGAGTACCAGGACTCATAGGCCACGACCCCTTCAACTTTGCAGCTACGGCTGAGCAACACGCGTCTGACCAGCAGTCAGCTTTGTGCCTCGTGACCCAAATATTTCCGACAGCACACGAAAAGGTTCAGTGCGACACTTCCACCTGACATCCTTGTTCATTTGTGGTATTAATTACCCGTCACCACGTGTGTAAAACGCTATACAATATGGTCCATCCTGATAGCCGAGTCACGACTGAACGGGTTTCTGATAAGCAAATATGGTTCAGAATGCACAAAGACATACATATCTGAACACCATCTAGTTTAGTCTACCAACAAGCTAGGATTCACCTTCATCTGTAAAACCTGATTGACTGTCAGAAATGCCCATGTACATCTAAGTTTCCTAATTCCTTCGTCACGTTCTAAAAACATGACCGATGCACTACCGATGATTACGCGGACAACTGGAAATTTCAATAAGATTTTTGTGCTGGTATTATGAATTTATTTTACTGCCACCTTGATTCTCTGAACATTAACCATCCTCTATGGTTATCGGTATTCGTTACTTATTAACGTTTTTCTTGTTCTGACTATCGCTGTAGCTCACATTCTATTGGTTTGTTATTGTAACCTAACTGTAACACTCTGTCTTCTGTATATCTGTTTTAATGGCTCGCATCAGAACGAACTGTATAGGCGGATCGCAAGTCTCTAGTTTATGCTGTCGTTTTTGATGCATCATGACTGCTCAGAAAAGAAGAATGTCTTCATTTGTACCATTTTAAGTGTATTGGCCTCAAAAAGATCAATATCCTATACTCACCACTTTAGATACCCATTCTGTCTGCACGGACGGTTTGTTTAAAGACACACCGAGCGTGCTTGCTTGCGTGACCAAAACAACAACAACGATGCAGATATCAACTCACGATATTCACAAATATTACCGTAGAGTCTACATGGATGAAAATACTGCACAAATATCTTCTATGTGAAAGGCCTTGGGGACACCCAGCATACACTCTCAGATACGAGAACACAACTAGCCTCCCTAAACAAGTATGTAGCCTTCGTCCTTCCCGGACTTGCTGCAGTCGAAATATCAACGGTGCTGTCTGCAGTACAGACAGAGAATGTTGTTGCTCACCTTAAAAACCGAACTATCGGTAAACGAAAGATAGTGTTATAGGGATAGTTTCCTACTACCTCGTCTTCAAGCGACCAGGCCAAAACATTTTTGGGAGTTTCTTTCCTCTCGGACTCAACCGACCGGTATCTGCCGGCAGACTGCACTACAATGCCTCCAACCCTGTTGCTTGACCCTCTCGTTACATTATCTGACAAACTAGTCATTGGCGCACTGCTCGATAAAACTCTGCAGTTGAAATGTGTACATGCCAACGAAAAGGCGTCTCCTTTGACCATTCCTTATAAGAAAGCTAAAAGCGTCTTCAACTAACCGAACCGGGCAAGGAAAGGTAATCGTTGCGAATCTACAACCTCCATTTCCTCTCGCAGTTATTAGAATCCTACCCAATGTTCCTCCCCATGTCCTCTTACCTCATTTCTCGCATAGTCAAACAAGGAACTAGCTCTCAGCTGCATCTTTACAAACTTTCTGAACCCATTTGCTAAACTTCCGAAACTCAGACAGTTGGCTTGTAAAGCAATTTCTTACATTTTCGTTCTTACGAAAAACGGACTCTTCACAGAAATTACTGGTAGTGATCTGGAGGTCTCTCGGCATTCCGTGTACCGTGTCTACTTCCCCTGAGGGAGAATGGGTGCTCCGCAATCTTCCTTAATCGGAGTCTGTCGACATTTACGTTCATCAAGGGACTTCAGTTCTCTGACAGTTATGATGCTGTGTGGTTGCGGCCATCACACATTTCTATTGCGGAATGTATAGTATTCACGTTCGTGCAACACATTTGATGATGAAGCTCTTCTTGAAAGTCCGGCAAACTTCCTAGGACTTCAACCTTTTTCTCACTTGTTTATTATTGGCGGTCTTAGTGCACCCAAAATTAAGCGGTCATCAATGTCCTGTTTGGAATACGAGAACAGATTTGATGTTGATACAACAGAACACAGCATGACGATGCTCTGGTGGGGCGTCGTGTTAGTTAAACTCATTCTTTGATTGACTTAACTGTCACGAACGAGTGTCACCTAGTACAGTGGTCATCAAACCGCCACTTGGATACAGCGACCACTCATTTCTGACTGTCGACCTTGTCTTCTACTGGTTGCAACAGCCGGCAAATACGTCTACTGTTCGAAGCTTCACTCAAACTGATTTTAGCGGCGTGAAAGTCTATCTGAGGTCATACCGTCTTGATTGTGATTCCGTGGACATGAAGTAACATGTGTCTCAAAAAGTCCTTCAAAAGGCTAATGATTTGGTTGCATCTCCCAAAATGTGTACTCTTCCATCTTGACTATCTGTTTCGCGTAAACCAAGGCATCTCAGTGATGACCATCTCAACACATGGAACTCAGAGTTCCAGAACGCTTTACGTACTGTTCGGAATAAATGCCAGCAAAACATTTGTAAACACCGTAAACTCGTACAAAAGAAGGGTCTACTTAAGGCACGAGCAAACGAAAATTCCCCATCCAGATGTATGTAATGCATGAAAAGTAATAAGTTGTTGGAGTTGTTGAAGTTCGTCTAATACAATTGTCGTTCTATGTTTGGTATGATGCAGAACGTCGAACTCCTTGATTCTTAGTTTGCTTATAAAGAGTCGATCATAAAATTGGTTTTATTTCGCTTTTTGCCTAGAATAATGAACACATACTTCGGCCGACCATACGAATCAGGGTTATTGGAACTGTTGATTACTTATTATTGGATGGAGTATTCTAAATTGTTTGGATCAATTTAACATAAACACAGCCTTTTCTCTATGGTTGCTCAACCAGGCGACTTCTTCTAACTCACAAATGGTTGCCAAGGTACACATGGAGCATTATTCAGTGGATTGCAATCTTACACCACCGTATTAGAAGCCTACTCTTGCTGGGGGAAGCTTTCAGTAAACAATTCTCACTTTAGTTAGGATGAGCAATCGTAGTATACTACGCTTGCGACTGTTATTCGGTAGTGGGACCAGAAATCGAAATAGCCGGTGGAAAAATACAAGAAGAAACATCAGAGAGCAGCATCACACAAAATGGTCCTTGCTACTTAAGGGAAATGAGCATTGACGTCTGTAGCAACCGTGGCGGTCTGGGCCGAGTACCGTATGCAGATGAGTGTTTTTGTTTGTTATCCTTTTTAAGCGCTTAACTCACGTGTTGCTTACTTGGATAAATAACCCTTATATCATCCGCGTTCTTGGCTCACAACATTACTACTGATTTCTTTATATCAGACTCCTTAAATAGCTTGTATATGGATAATTCATATAGTACGGGCGATCTAGGTTGGGTCCGCCCCAAAGTTTTCAGGGAGTCGGCAGTTCGAGTGGCAGAATTCTATCACAAGCTTTTCACTCAGGCATAGTTTCTAAACCAGACGTTCCAGCCTGACATTTCTCCAGGTGCGCAGAGATGAACAACGGTCACACCAGTCTTCAAGCATGCCAACTAGCATTCCCCTACTAACTACCGGCCAACTAGGCTTACTGGTATCTCATGTAAGATAATGGATCGCTTGTTAAAACTTCTTGTCAAATAGGTATTTCCCTTCACCTTGCCTGAAATCCTTCCCAGCCAGTCATACGTAACCAACACGCTCATCTTTATGGAGGGCTAGACGAAGCCGAGGCCAATGGTCTCACCTCAGATGCTTTCTCCTTCGATTTCGCTAAGGTTTTCGACCGTTTCCCGGATAGTCACGTAAACAGCCTGAAACCGTGTGCCGTCCAACGAATGATGGTTTGTTCAACTAACTCCCGTATCTATGACAGAACTTGGAAATCAAAACCGCATCGTACCCTTCTCCTTCCCCTCTTCTCTTCCCCAATAGTTAATGCTTGGCTCTTTATTATTCTTAATCTACACCAAAGGCCGTCAAGACAATATATTCAACAACGGTCATCTCTGCGTTGACGATTTAAAAATCTGGAATCCTAATGGTCTCAATTCACTACAGACTGATACTGGCGTGATTAGACACTTGTCGCATGATTAGAACCACTTCCTAAATGATAGCGAGTGTGTACACACGTCAGTTGATGGGAATTCAGTGTGCGTTAAGCATAGTAGGCATTGTGTAAATCGAACTAAAGGGAGTTCTGAGCATCTGATTATTGTTTAACTTATCTACTGCAACTCATCAAGAGACAATTGCTGAAACCGAGGTTGTCACACTTGGGTTGACAGAAAGGGGCTTTTCCCACTTAGGTGAGGAATTGCTTTAACCGCTTCGCTTGGTTTATATGAGACTGTTGCTTAAATATGTCACGAAAATCATGTGAACCTGTTTAAAGAAGGACCTACTCGTTATTGAGTGCGTTCGGCATACGGCTACCAAGATGGTTACGTGCCTGCGGCACATGCTCTATGGGTTGCAACTGACAACGTTTGATCTGCATTTTTTGAAGTTAAAAGACACCCCGTTAACTTACTTTTCACAAGCTTTCTTTATGTTAGAATCCCTCAAGCAGTTCTTTATATGAGTGGCCGATGGCGACCGACGGGGTTATGACGCACACGTTTGCAGGCCCGGTTCTTGAAATAATCTTGGAAATCAATTTTTTCCTCACAGGGACCACAGACACTGAACCAAGCCTCATCATCAGGTCGTCAGCTGACCACCTGGGGATCGTTTCTTAGCTTTCTTAAAGTCACGTTTGCTTGAAACCTCGTTTGACTCGTAGGTTTCCTCTGTTCATTGTCCATGTAACCTCTTACAGCTGTGCTACGCCGTGTTTTCAGTGATTGTTTTCCAGACCACCGGGCACCTACAAGTTGTTCAGACAAGCAAACTGACTGTATCGAGTAATTCAAACCTTCACCTTCGAACAAGTGTATTTGTAAAGTATCATTATTTTGTACTTCATTTGGCTAACATTGGGTAACTGCTGCATCAAACTACATTGCACATTTTTGTTTGACTTGAGTAAAAACAAAACAACACGTTGTCGAATAAAACTTTGTTACACGCGCTTACTGGTTCTTCCTACGACGCCGGTGGTTGCCACCCAGTTTAAAACATCCGATTTGTTGGGTTAACTTTCAGCTCCGTTACTTTGCATCCTCAGCTATGCTTGGAACAATCCGAATACTTTCCAGCATCATTGGACGCCTCAGGAACATTGTCAATCTATGGTGAGTCTGGTCCCTGATTTCACTCGTTATTTTTATATCGAGAATTATTGTAGTCCACTCATTTGGTCCAATACAAATTCATAGTCGAAATAACTGAAATCGCCTAACGACTTGCTTACAAAATCGACGGCTGGATCCCCAGCTCCTCTTAGTAATCTCGGAAATCGGTGGCCTGTAACGCTTAACGAGGCCTTTTTCAGTTCTTGTAAAATACATTTTCGGTTCTTCATTCATCTCTACTATCGATTTTTGTCCGGTCCGGATTACGTATTCCTGACAGGGCTCCATTTGTAGCGACTGGAATAAATGATATTTTTGATAGTCACATTTACTTGTACATTCTTGATGACTGGTTTTTCACCTCCTTTTGTTCTAGTCAAGCTATTCCATTTGTAATATCCGTCCTGCGGCTACAATCACAACTCGCTCCGTGTCCCGCTAGCTTGGCGTCTTTCTCTGTACGCCCTATTTTCCGGGGTCGATACAAATACACGAGGGTTAACGCGCTGAGTCTTTGCTTTTCATTGTCGATCGGTTTCCGATAGTGACTATTGACTGGGTATTAATCTGTTGGACCAGTTCCAACAATTGGTGAGCCCGTAATTTTCGAACGTTTCACTACAGTCGGCTTTTGCGTCGTGGTGAGTTCGTTCCTTTGCATATGATCATTCATACATTTTCTCAATTCGGTTTAAGTAGTTCTTGATAACTCGATCGTTTTACTACTACCCAATGTGTGAAATCTTACCTAAGGACGTTGACAGCCCCTCATTTAGTACTAATGCTCTATTGATCCCTCCGTTTTTGGAGATGGACCCTCTTCTAAGATATCCGCACCAAATTTTGTACGAATGAAGTCAAACAGCTTGGGCGTCGTGTTTAACGTTATTGACAAATGGATTAAGAATAACACAACGTTATGAGCAAGTTGTAATACTCTACGTTTCAACCACCTCGGGTGGCCTTCCTCAGGAGTGTTGTAATCGAAATCACATTAACGATAATAATGTGATTTCGATTACAACACTCCCGAGGAAGGCCACCCGAGGTGGTTGAGACGTAGAGTATTACAACTTGCTCATAACGTTGTGTTATTCTCAATCCATTTATCAATGGACCCTCTTCTTTCGTATGTTTACTTAGAAGCAGATATTTTTAACAACGGAATTTTGTCTGATCAAACAAGATTCTGTCAATTGTTAGCCAGACCTCTAAGTGAAGTCACCATACAGCTTCGGGACATTATAGTAAACCAGCCGATCGAGCATAAGTACCACACCTTAAAAAAAGCAGTTATTAATCGAGTGACATCCTCCGAAAGCACCCGAGTACAACTTTTTCACGACTTGAAGCTAGGCGAAAAACGCCCTTCAACATTACTAGCAGAGATACAGCAACCCATCGGCAATTCGCATATGGACAAATCCCTCATCAGGGAAACTCTGGCTTAGCAAACTGCCAGAAACGACGCAAGCAATAGTTTCAGTTGTTCGTTCACAAACTCTTGCCGAGACAGCGAAAATCGCTGATCAAGTGGTGGGGCGTTTTCAACCACTAATATGTTGCTTGAATGTACCACACCCTAGTCCACGTCTTCCAATAGGCATGAGCGGTTCATACGAGGCGGTTACCGCAAAACATGGTCCATCAGATATTGAGGCCTTGAAAGCAGAAATCACAGCTTTGCGACGTGATTTGAACAAAATTTCCTCAAACCACTCCTCAGATTGTCGATCTGATGTATCACCCAGGCGACACAAACCGCAGTCAAAAACTGGTTGTTGTTGGTACCATGAACGTTTTGGTAACCGAGCCAAGCGGTGCACCAAACCCTGCACCTACGCGTCTGCAAGGCGATGCAAACTTCACAACGGAACCGTAAAGGCAAACAGTGCTGTCGGTGCTGATTCTCTCTGTCGTCTCATTTTTGTAAAGGATGTAGAAACCGGAAACACGTTCCTGGTTAATACAGGGGCGCAGGTTAGCGTGTTTCGTCTACAAAAGACGAGGCGGCAAACCTCCGCGGCCCACGGCTCCGCGCTGCAAATGGTACACCTATAACCACATATGAACAGCGGTCGTTAACTTTTAATTTAGGCTTTCGGCGGACATCCCGCTGGGTGTTTGCAGTTGCCGCGGTACCTTTCGCAATAATCAGAATCGATTTCCTCCGGCATTTCGACCATCTGGTCGATACGAGACGCCGTCTGTTAATCGATTCCAGCACTAAGCTAAGCATACCCGTCACGCACGCAACAGTTGCAGCAATAACACCCATATATGCCCATCCCGCCGCTCCTAGACAATTCGTGGATCTCTTCACTGAATTCCCGCAGCTCGTTCGCACATCGAACGATATTCCAACAGTGACCTCCAATGTCACTCATCACATACGCACTAAGGGACCCCCGTCTTAGAGCTGCCTCACCGGTTGGCTTCCGACAAACTAAAACTCGCCACGGCATATTTTGAGCACTTGCTCGAACTCGGGATAATACGCCCTATCGAGAGTCCATGGACCTCACCGCTGCATATGGTCCCTAAGAAAGCAGGTGATTGGCGCCCATGCGGTGATTACCGCGGGTTCAATAAAACAGCCGTCCCTGATACGTACTCAATCCCGCACATGCAGGAATTAACCACTTGCTTGCATGGAAAAACCATATTCAGCAAGATAGACTTAATACGAGCATATCACCGGATTCCGGTAGCCAAAGAGGATAGACCCAAAGCCGCAGTAATAACTCCTTTTGGCCTTTTCGAATTTCTTAGAGTGCCATTTGGCTTGAGCAATGTAGCTCAAACCTTTCAACACTTCATTCATGAAGTGACGCGCGGTTTGGACTTTGTCTACCCCTATTTAGATGATATTTTAGTTGTTAGCACTTCACAGGAGGAACATCTTACGCATCTTCTCACCCTACTGGAACGTTTGACTCAACAAGACGTCACAGTTATTTCCACCAAATGGGAACTAGGTAAGACCACAATAGAATTTCTAGGTCACAAGATATCAGAAAATGGGATCACCGCACTCGCGGATAAAATAAAAGCCATCCGTGAATACCCAGAACCAAATTCCTTTAAGCAACTTCGTCGTTTTAGTGGTTTGGTCAACTACTACCGGCACCTCATGCCACGCTGTGCGCATATAATGCAGCCAATGATGGATCTTCTCCGTGGAGGTGAACGCAAATTCCAGTTCACCGAGGCTGCACACACTGCGTTCGTTGAGATCAAGAATGCGGTCGCCGACCTAGGTCTCATTGCTCATCCTGATCGGAACGCACCACTGTCAATCGTAACCGACGCTTCCGACACATCTGTGGGCGCTGGGTTACAGCAATTCGTTGGTAAACAGTGACAACCTTTAACTTTCTTCTTCGAACGCTTACAACCAGGGGAATCCCGCTACAGCACTTTTAGTAGAGAGTTGCTAGCAATCTATTTAGGCATCCGCCATTTCCGGCATTCGGTAGAAGGCAGGACCTTCACGGTTTATGCTGATCACAAACCGTTACTCTTTAAACGCTTCATCCGACAGGCATTCCCCAAGGGAAGTTAGGCAGGTGGACTATATCTCTCAGTTTACGACTGATATACGACATGTCTCGGGTACCTAAAATACTGTCGCGGATGCTCTTTCACGTCTCCCTGACCTTAGCGCAACTGCTGACAACGGCATTGATTTGGCAGCCATGGTTGCCGCACAAGCCACTGATTCTGAGATCCTGCATCTTCGTCAAAAAATGTAGTGATCTGGAGATACCCCCAGTCTGCCTGCTGAACGATGTGCAGAATCCTCCCTAAAATCTTAGCTCACACTGTACATATGACTTTAAGGATCTTTGCCTGCCGTCTGCCTGATGCATGCGATCGCGTTTGTTTGTTTGCATGCTTGTCGGTCTATGCGCGCCAATCGCGCCATACACTTTTTCCGGCTTGCTCGCGCGCTCGGCTGTCGGATCCTTAGCCTCCCTAGCCATTTCGCGTATCGGTGTCGTCTGGCGCTGATCGAGACCATTTGTGATTATCGCATAGTATATTTTCGGTCTCCGCAATTATCTGTATTTTTACTTCGCGTCTGGCATTTCTGCGTATACCTGAGGAAAGGTTAAATTAGTGCACGTACACACTAAAAAAGCTCTTCTCACAATCCTACCAATACATTTGACCTCATCAGAGGGAACAATCCTTTGTGATACTTCCCAGGGCACACCTCGCCCTGTAGTACCCGCATCCTTCCGCCGCATAGTGTTTGATACACTGCACAATCTCTCTCACCCTGGCATACGCGCTTCGGTTAAACTTGTCACTGAACGTTTCGTATGGCCTAAGGTAAACCACGATGTCCGTTATTGGAGTCGTTCTTGCCTCCAATGCCAGGGTTCCAAAGTCCACCGTCATACAAAGAGCCCCCTTGGTACTTTTCCTTTACCAGACGCACGTTTTCACCACGTGCACGTTGATCTGGTCGGCCCCTTGCCACCCTCAAATGGCTCTGTTTATCTGTTGACGTGTGTTGACCGTTTCACAAGATGGCCTGCAGCCATACCGCTACCTAACTGCTCCTCAGAAACGGTAGCCAGCGCTTTCTTGGAACGTTGGGTGGCACAATTCGGTTGTCCAGCGGTGGTGACCACTAATCAAGGACCGCACTTTGAGGGACATTTCGCAGCCCTCTTAGATACGCTAGGATGCAAGCGCATTCGTACTGCTGCTTATCACCCAGCAGCAAATGGGATGGTTGAACGTCTTCATCGTCAACTGAAAGCTGCCCTTAGTGCACATACCAATCCTTCCTGGAAAGAAGCACTCCCGCTAGTACTTTCAGAACTGCGGAACACAGTTAAAGGTGACTTAAACGCTATAGCAGCGGAACTAGTTTTTGGTTGCACACTTAGGTTACCAGGTGAACTCATTTCACCCACACCTTCAGCATCGTGCGATTACGGCAGCTACTCAGCTCGTTTGGCACACCACATGCGAAAGCTACGCCCGGTGCAGCCTAGGGAGCATTCTTCAACTGTACATGTGCACGCTGAACTTTCTTCGTGCATACATGTTTTCCTTCGTACGGATGACCTTCGCCGACCAATGCAACCCCCATACACCGACCTCTATTGTGTGCTCATAAGAACTGGAACTGGTCCAACAGATTAATACCCAGTCAATAGTCACTATCGGAAACCGATCGACAATGAAAAGCAAAGACTCAGCGCGTTAACCCTCGTGTATTTGTATCGACCCCGGAAAATAGGGCGTACAGAGAAAGACGCCAAGCTAGCGGGACACGGAGCGAGTTGTGATTGTAGCCGCAGGACGGATATTACAAATGGAATAGCTTGACTAGAACAAAAGGAGGTGAAAAACCAGTCATCAAGAATGTACAAGTAAATGTGACTATCAAAAATATCATTTATTCTAGTCGCTTTACACAGACTGGGTATTAACCTGTTAGACCAGTTCCAACACATTTACCGCACCTGAACGTTAATCTTCTATTTCATCCGCCCACTTCACAGGACCTTATGGCTTTGTTGACCATATACACTACTTAGTTGCCTGTTTACTGCACCGAATATTCTAGTCGAAGGGTCATCGATTGAAATTAAAAAGACAATTACCGTATTTCCTCTGGAAGTGATCGGTCAACCTGATCGTTATTCACGAGCGAAAGTGGTTGAGCGTTCACATATTTTAACTCGATTGGGCCCAATGTGAGGTCCATGTTGCAGTGATCAACATGCTTGCCTCATAAACAGCTTGACCTGAGTTTTAGTCCCGGTAGTGGCAAGGAAATGCACTACTGACGAGCTTTAATGAGAGCTAGAATGAAGTTTAATATTTCTTTTCGAAGGGGGCCGACTGGAAAGTCCATGGGGATGCAAGAACTGCGATCAATTGTGGTTGATGTTCGTTCTATATGAAAATCGTCATCCCTTTTTAATAATCAGTATTATAAATAAACCTACGGGAATCATCATAAATGCTTTCATTCCATCGTTATTACTGGAATATATTGTTAAAAAATAACTACCATCACGATGTTTGTAATTTCAACAGTAGTGCACTCATTTTCCCTACACTGCAATAAATAACTACTGTAATAATTTTGTTTAAATCTTCCAAATGGTTGCACTTGTCAAGGACACAAACCTCGGACGATATTGGTTAAATATTGAATGTGAGTTCTGTTCCCGTAAATACCTAATGACATACACAGAGATTCCCATTGAGTGATGTATATTCCAGGTTTTCTGTTTCCATGTTTAAAGTTCGCCTGCTTTAGCATTTTTTTAAATAATGCGTTTTATTTGCTTATAAATCTCATTAAGCTTAAAGTTTAATATTTGCTGTATACTTGAAGCCGCATGTTGGATAATAGGGTTTGCTGCGTGTTCACTGCGTTTACTCAGAAACGCTGTGTACTGCCTTGGACGGTTTAAATGGAATAGTTTTCTTCATAACGACTTCTATATGTTAGTGTCTACAATTATTCTCACATGTGTTAAAAATGTATTTCGCGGTTCTTCTGAGGAAATAATCGTTACATGAATGAACAATTTCCTAATGTATCGAAGCACACTGGATGGCTTGACAATACAAGTGAATCAGTATACTGATACAACTGCGATCTTTTAGTTAAAACAGAATGTTGTTCACATTTAAATGTGACCAACATTCTCCTGAGGCAATGAAATATAACTCAAGCTAAGGAGCCTTGACGATGATCAAAAAGTTGTTGGTCAAATAGAGTCACTCAAGTGATTGTGGTTACTCGAACAACTGATATCGGTGGTGTGACACACTGACACACTCGATGTTTGCTGCCACAGAAACCAGCAAATTTTTCTAAGAGGAATGAGAATGAAACAAACAACCCTTGGCTTGTGGTGAAGTTGACAGGTTTACGAGGAAAATATGTGACGTATGTTTTCATAGTCAGTGATAAGTGACCTTTACTCAAGCATAAATTTAGCGGACGGCGAAGAGAACAAGTTGCAGTTCTGTCTTACAGCAAGTGGTGAAAATATAGACGTAGTCCCCATGTGTCTTGATTACTGTCCTCAGAAATAAATTTCCAGAGAACTGAGTGACGTGGGGTTGGATGTACTTAATAGTAAACATATGTTTGACAAAGTAGGCTTTGTATAGGTCAACAGAAAATATGCGAAGGAGGGCTTTGTGCATTAGAAGAAGATAAGTCACATAATTATACTGCGTTTGAGTATTTTTCAGAACGTGCATATGTGTATATATATGTGTGGGTTTCTTAGGTATTCCCTATCAAAATAATGCATTGGAGAAGAGAGAAAAATACAAAATAGTGAAGTGTCTCGTGAACAGTAACAAGTTCGTAATATAATAAACAACCCAGCGAATCAGGTATTCATTGAGTGCACTCGGGAAATTTTCAGAACGTATTCCATTTTATTCTAAGTAGGTGACAAATTATGATTTGGTGCAAGAGAATAAAGTCAGCTATCAGTCGGTTAGTCACCACAAATTGAGTTCAGCCCACGGACAAGGGTTATCAGTAGGTAGAGACGTCAGGGGAGATGAAAGCCAATTTGACTCAGTAACGCGAATGTTACTTTTATTTGGCTGGATCGTCTCCGAGGCAGGTAAAACTGATGACGCGAGGCAGTTGAAACCACAGGTTAGGCATCTAGTTAAGTGTCATACGTTCACTGTGATGTTTAGACACTTAGATTTTAGAAATGTCGGTCTAAGCATTTGTGGTTTTGGTCAGTATGTTCCGAAAATTTCGTCTCTTTTACTTCCAGACCAGGATTACGTCTGTTCTACATGGTTTTGTAGAAATTAAGCAAAGTTGCGAATCATTGTTTCTTTAATATCTGTGGTGTTGCTGATACTGATGACAGTGATGACATCTTGGACCGTCTACCAGAAAAATATTAAGCGAAGATGTAGGCTTTCATAAAATGAGAATAAATGTGCGTTGTTTCTGTGGTTAGGGGCAAATAGTAACTGGATTTCGAATCTAGCACCCGCAATGCCGTGTCATCACATATTGTTAGATCTAGTAGCCAGTTACCACAAAGCCTGAACAGAAGGTCGTTTACCCCCTCAGCAACATAGCTGAGGTTCAGTAACAAGAAAAGTTACCTTGTTGGTTTGCTATGGAGGTGGATTCTGTACCGGTTGTTTTCGGAACTCGAACGATACAATACAAAATCAACTCGAATTTTCAGTATGTGAAGAGGCGTGTGATGGACCCACGGTTGAGTAACGTTTTTCATTCACTTTAGCAAAAACACCTATCAACAATTCAGGAAATGCTGTAATCGTTCAGGAACGAGATAGACACTACAGAACTGTCCAAAGCTGTCGATGAACACTAGACGTCAATGAAAGCAACAGGTTCTACTCTTTTTCGTTGTTGCTGTGCGATTAGATGTATTAGTGAACCATATAAGAATAAAAGTCGAGTTAAATAATGAATGCATTCTGTGATAAACTTCCATGGGCTCAAACTTGTCCAGACTTATCAGGTGCGTCTTGTAACAGTGTTTTCTCAAATTAGTAGCGCGATATTCTTTCGTAACAAAACAACCTTGGCTAAGACTCTCGTTTAACCGTCATGTAGCAAGATAAACCTAGTTTATGGATAAAAAAGGCGAATGGGTGGGACCAAATTCATGAGAGGAGGTAAAGCTTCAGCAGTGCTAGGACGAGCACGCTAGCACTATTATGGACATTCATCAATCACACAACATTAGCATTCAATTTGAGAGTGGGAATATGGCCTAAAAATTTATCTGTAGTTGTACTGATAATTAAAGTATCGAAGGCCTTTTATGGCCATTTAAAGCTGGGTTACCTACACTGGTAAATTTCTTCATACATAAAAGTTCATTATCTGAGCAATATTTGCATATTTGAATCCAAGTGGAGGTCAACAAACACAGCAAACTGATGAAGATTGTTCATCCGTTCAGTGCGTGTTCATATTCCATGTGAAACCCCCTTATCCCTCCCAATAAGCAGCGTGTACGAAAACACTTACGTAAGCCTGCTGATAAAATAAAACAACATGTGATTCTACTTTTAAGTCGTGTTTCCAGTACACTAAAAATTTCTAGAAGGTGTATTCAACAGACCCCACAGAACCGCGAAATCATGTGACCTTAGAAGTCACAACGGAAAAGTTGAAATCAATAGGTAAACTTCCAGACACTTTTCAAAGCAGTGTCTGAAATTTTGTTAGTCAGGCATTACACAGCTAAACGGAATTTGTTGATTCCGATACGATCCATTGGTTGGTAAGAGCAATAAATACGTTGGCAGCAAATCGCCATGGGTGGCAATAAGTATTACCCAAATGTGCAGATAAACATTCTCATAAGGAAGTTTAACTCAGTAACCTTGGAAAGTACAGTGGTTCACCGGGATGTACTACAAAATAATGAGTAGATCCTCCTTAGAAGAGAGTTTCTTAACTCTTCTGAAAATTTGTTCAGCTGACCAAACGGGCTTAGATGACGCAAATGTTTATTTATTCAAGAAGGCCAAATATGTATATATTTAGATATTCGCGATATAAACTGCATGCTCACGTTTGCTCTAGCATCAAGCTGAATGGAATGTTCGCTCTGCTTGACCAATGGACTATGTGATTTCTCCGTTGATCAAAACTCAGTCTTCACTACACTGTCTATTCGGAATTGGAAGATCGTTTCTTAAAACACGGTCAATCGACAGTGAAGCAATACATTTTTCACATGGTATTAGATAAACAAAACTGTAGAGCAACTCAATCAGTAAATCACTAACTAGTATGACGATATGTTCTACTGTCATCAAGCAACGAGTAAGAACTGAAGTTTATCATTTCAAATTGTCTGGACATTTTTACCATACAAACTCACGTCGGTTCTGTATAGGCTCAGCATTTGACTCCTGTTCCTTTCCAAGCTCAGCGTCCCTCAACTTTTCTGTTTAAATGGGGCCAAACCTTGCCACCCTGAAAACAATAACGTTACGGTGTTCTTTTCGAAGGACTCACATTAAATGTTTCGGTGGCTTTAATTAAAGTGGGGCTCCAACAATAACACTAACAATAGTAGACTTTGTTTGAAGCAGTCTAGAGAAAGTAGACCAGTCGCTCAAGTAAGAGACTCAGTATCTTGCCTCTTCCCGGATCGAACATAGTTGAAAAGCATTCCATACTAATGGAAAAAAGGTAGTCGCAATATTGGCCTTGTTTTGATTCTTTGTGCAAAGCGTGAATATACGTATTCCAGACTAAATCCTCAAACCCATAGTGCGCTCTAAAAGAGAGCTTTTCTCCTCAAAACTTTGGTTCAAAGGGGCTTGAGGACAACCGATTATATGCTTTCGAAGGACACCGGAGATTTCGCTCTGGAAGGTATGGACAAGACGCTACCGGAAGCACTTGGAGAACAAGTGACCTCGTTTAGCATCTGGTTACTAGTATTTTAAGTTGTCTTTAAACAAAACTGCCGACGTTGTAATCCTACAATAAATTATTAGTACGGAGATTGTAAGAATTAAGGACAGAACTTTCACGGATGTATTGCTTAAATGGTTGGTAATTACCCATGATGTCACATCATGAAGTGACAGGTAATCGGACACAGTTGTTGAATAGGATAGAACTTGCTTCTGAAATTGACCCTCGGGAAATTGCAGTTAAATAACAACGAGTTATCACCCCAAATTAAGAAGACGTTTACACTGAAGAATTGATATATGCAGAAATTCTCATTTTTGGAAACTAGCTCATCTCAGACCAGTTAGTAGTGGCGTCCTTTTGGTATACAGTCCCGTGTCCACATGATGCCCTTCCTACTACTGTGACAACTGACCATGTTTAAGGTTGGTCAGTATGGAAACCCACTTTATCCGGGTTCGGATTATCCCGTTCTCACAATATGTGGTTATATCTGTGCCACTCAGCCTAGTCAATATTCCTAGAGTCTTCTGTTGTTCACCGATGTTAGGAGGCGCATCTTCTACCGAGACAGCCAGGACGCGTCACGCCACATCGATCGACCGGCCAAGCTCGGATGGTATGGTCGTGAATGGTGGTATGGTCCCGTTCAGCCAATCAGATTGCAGATGTGCGGTCGAACGCCTGCGCGCTATCTGAACAGTTTTTCTCGCGTCGCATTCTGATACCCCCTGTAACGTGATTTAGGCTGACTCCCTGACTGCCATATATGACTGTCTCATTTGATTCGCTTTGTGTCTGTCGATCATCTATGGTAATCGTTTTGTCTTATAGAGCTTCTGTGGCCTTAGTTTGTCTTGTCTCATCTCACTCGTCTAATAAACAGTGCAGCAGTGTCTCGTCTGATTTCTCGGTTTGGGTCAAGTGACTGAGCGCGTAACAAAGATGACGATCCAATAACCGATTATAGTAGAGCTTGGTCACACAGAAAAAATACCCAAATACCTAAACCATCAAACCGAGCCACGAACGCCATCATTATCTTGACACAATGATTCACTTCAGGGAAAGTGTAGAAAGCAATTAGCAGAATGTCAGGTATCTTGTGCGGGGACAATTCGTTCACTTCTCATCAGTTACTGCCGTGAAAGTGATATAGCCTGTTGAAAGTGGATGAACGTAGCAGTTGAAGGTGAAAACTGTGCGTTACCTAGAAACAAATCAATAACGTTTTGAACACAGTGGCACTGTGGTGTCACGGCCGACAGTATTGGCAATGAGGGGGAAGTCTCAACAAACGCGGATCAAAGGTTAATTAATGGAAGCTTATGATTTCAGTGTCATTGTCAATGAAGGTTTGAAAGAGGGGAGTCAATTTGAAATCACCGATTAATCTACGGCTGGGAGATAGGTAAGGGTAAAATGGAATAAAAGATACTACATCAAAATAAGTTATGAGTCACCAAGGTGAAACAAAGAAGATAATCATTTGCTTTTTTTACACAAAGGGAGTAGTGCTGTTTTTGCGAACTGTCACCGCCTCCGCAATTTTTAACATGTGCTGTGGTCCTCCATAGAACACTAGTTATGAGAAGTGGCGTCTACTTTGTGTCCAGTTCTTCCAAATCTCTAATAATAGCATCACGCGCTGTCTCGTTTGTAGAATCAGTCAGCCATCTAGGTATGTGTCCAGTGATGAATGTTCCTAGTTGCCTTCACGTATAGTCGCAGGTATAGGTGATGCCATTTATCGCATTGGAGGTACAGTCAAGGATATGAGGTCATGCATTGACGACAGTATCGTTGTTGCCTCCTCGTTAAGTACGAGTCTGCTGTGTTCTAGTCCCGTTTTGCGGCTGCTTTGAGTCTGTGTCCGGCAAAATCGGAAGTTTGATTCTTTCGGAAAGGCAAAAAGAAATAATTACGTTTACACGGTACGACTATGTTAACGGATTTAGGATCAACTGGCTTGGTATATTTATCAACAAAACGCAAATGTTAACCACTATGTAACAGTGTTACGTGTAATAGCTGTTTATCTTGTTTACACTAATCAGATATAACAGTTCGGTGCATTATGTCGAGTAGTGTACTTACAAGTCTGTGGTTGTAGGTCATGAACGCCGGGCTATTAAACTGGCGGTATGGACCCAACTAAATACTTTTGTGATGTGCACTTTTAAATACCGACCCGTCTGCTCTTCTAGTTGACAGAACATACCGAAAAGCCATTTGTTAGTAGAACTCATTTTTGGCTGTAAAGCGGACGTTTCTGTTTGAGAAATTTAGCATAGAGTATAGTTGGAGGTTTCAGTCTGTAAATGCTGTAACAATAAGTGTGGTATCTGCATGCCTTCAATAAAGCGAAATCCATGGCACCTCGTGAAACATTTATTGTTCCAAGCAGTTTACGAATGCATATGATATAAAAGGATTAATCCGCTGCTCACCACGACATCATCTGTTTAAGATAAACCTCCTCGACCAAAAATGGTACATTATGAGTACACCTGTAAGTTAATTTAGTTAGCTTGTCGGTCACCTTCTCGTCGACGTCTACGTTAAACACAAATTAATATTAACTGTCGATGTTTGATCGTTTTTTTACAAATGTCCTTATTGATGGAGTATTGTTCGTGACATTTTACTCCAAGGTTTGGTGTGCAGGATCTATGTTACCCATTTGAATAAAAAGCCACTTTTTAGAGGAATAAACTTCACGTAGTTTTCGCAAGTGAACTCATTTGGAGAGGAGAACACTGTAGTTCATGAACCCAGACAAGCCGGCAGACAGGTATTTGAATGCAAACGTATCACTGGTTACAGCAGACTAGTGTGTCGGACAACGTTTTTAACCGATCGTTTAAATGGCTAACTACACGCCAGTTTAGCATACATCAATGCTGCTCGATTGATGAGTACGCAATCACTTGGATGGTTGTTTATATATGCACGAATACATTAGTTCTCTGTCTCCTACCAACCCGGTCTTAACGACATCGAATTGTACATTATATTGATCACTTATCACACGTATGTTTATGTAAGTATGCAATTATGCAGGTACATCAGTTGTCGTGACCTGGCAAATATACTATAAACCCGCAGTCTGATTGCCCAACTGTCTCTTGGCTGTAACCCAGGGCAGGTTAACTGTAAGCAACAACAACCTAATAGACTTGAACAAATGAGCACGTACCCTACTAACACCGTTTGGATCTATGTATACAACTGTGCATTCAGCATCAGCTATTTTTAGCCGGTATTGGTTTCAGACATCGTGTCCGTCATAGTTACACTTGGCGCTTTCTTTTTTTGAATCAGACCTGGTCTCAAACAGACTACATACCTGTTAGTTATAAACGGCTTTGTTCGATTCAGAACTGACTTTCTCATTGAAGCATATACATGGATGCAGAACATGCGCTGGTACGTTACCGTTTTGCTCTTTTGTCTGCTGGGCAACGACCTCACCGACAACGATGAGAAGCTGGCTATACTGTCGGCGAAACACAGGTACTAAAGCAGCTTGGAAAACTTTCTTAGTAGTTCTCACTCTGAAGATCCTAATAGCTGTTTCACCGAGATCTCACAGGCCAATCATGAAACAGATACTGTAACATACGGTACGGGGGCACATGGGTTAAACAGACATTGGATCCCGGAGAAATCCCTGGGATTGCTTCATGTCAGGCGGAACATTCCTCCTGGCAGTTCATATATATATAGAGAGAGATATATACCTAGGAAATTGAAACTTAGCCTATTCACTGATCGTGAGGCTTGGTTAATGGAAAAAATTATGAAAGTGGAAACTGCTTTTTCTTCAGGGAACACCGACAAACTCTGTAAGCTTATCCCTGCTACTGGTTTCAGGCGGCCAACTGTCAGTAAAGCTGTCAACGAGACAGATAGAACACTCATCTATAATGAGTTCACAGGGTTGGTTTGTTGAGCGGAACACTCTGATGGTCAATTTAACTGGCCTCCTGCTTCTACTGTGTTGTCGCCACAAACTTGTGATGTAACACCCTGGTAAGTAGAGTTGGAACGACCTACAGAAACTGACGTTCGCAGTTGTATTTTGGCTGTCAAACGTAATAGGACTGACGACCTAGGTCTCATGTCGGCACTTTTCAAAGAGGGTTGGGAGGCATTAGTAAAGGCTTTGACGCAGTTGTTTCGATTTGTGTGGAGGACGGAGAGCACCTCTCCGTGCTGGAATCAATGGATATTACTCCCCATATATTCAAGAAAAGAGTTCGAGGCTCTTACGAAGACCATAGGGGAATTAGTTTGACTCGATCCATTATTAGGGACCTGGCATTCATTATAATTCGTCTGCTGACTGTAGCTTGAGAAGCAAATATTGGAGATGAACGTGTAGGTTTTTGTCCAGGTCGAGGATGTGTTGATCACGTTTGTACTCTTCACCAAATTTTGGGGCAGCGTCAAATATACTGCCGTTTTTCCCGACTATAAAGGTGCGTTCGATATAGTGGGTTAATCTACGCTTCTAGAAGCGCTTAGATATATGGAATAATTGTGTGGATAGACTGAGAGCGCCTTAATCCCATACTTTGAATCAGGTTGTGGTTTATGGTGATCTGTCTGATACTTCCGCACCAAAGGCGCGTACTTCAAAGCTGTCCAATTTCACCACTTTTGTTTAATTTTGTGATGGACGAAATAATGAAGGACTGTCTGCGGCAGTCACAAGATGCTGGAATAGACCGCCTATCTGGTGGAAGGCTGACTGAACTTGACTGTGCTGATGTCAAGTTGTTGTCTGGTACTTCCCAAGCAGCTCAGACAACGCTCGCCGCTAAACTGCGTTGTGCTAAACATTTTGGAATGTGCTTTGCAGCCTCAAATTACAAAGTGGTTCTGCAAGATTGCTTTGATTACGCAGATTTAATGTTAGGTAGTGAATTCATGTCAGCTGTTGACCAGTTTGTATACCTGGGAAGCTGCATCGGCGGAGGCAGAAGTATTCGCTAATCTGGGGCACCTCTGGTGACATGTAAGCATCATTGTGAAGCTTGCAGGTAAGGTATGCAAAGTGACTGTGAGGTTAATGCCGCCCTACGACTGCGAAATATGGCCGCTCCGGGTAGTGAACATAAATTGTCTTCAGGTATTTGACCACGGATGTCTGCGTTTAATCGTTCTCGTTGTATGACACCAACGGGTAAGTAAAAAAAGGGTTAAGAAGCGGGTAGTTGGTAATGATTGTCACACAAGTTCGTTTGTTCAATTCTTACACTTGCATAGAATTAGATGGTTGGGCCATGTACTAAGAATACCAGGTATTCGTTTGCCACACCGAACACTCGTTGCCAACGGCGCAGCCGGTTGGCCTAAAGTGCGAAGTGAACGGATGATGAACTGTCGTGGAGAAATGAAGTGGTTCATCAAGAGGTTGATCGCTGTAGATCGGGTTCGTCTACCGGGCTGTGGCCTTCGTAACTCACATTGTTGGTGGTTGGAGGTGTTAGGTGAGATTGCGGCTAATCTAACTTATTGGCGTGAATGTTGTTGTGTTGGCCGAGTTGTCTGTGAAGCGAGTGAACTTACTGATACAGGGTATTGAAAGCCGTGACGAAGCCGTCTTGGTGATGACATCTTACGTTCACTTACAGCTCGGTTGCTTTTTTCGAGGTATAGACATATCGATGCCGAGTGTTTGAACACAAACGAAACTATTCTAAGTAGTCAGGTCTCTTCCCCTCTCCTTCTGTTTTGCTTTCCTCTCGGCCAGTGCTTTGTGTTGGACATCTACTCAATTCACGGCTTATCCAAACCCCGACAAAATAAAAGATCTAATGGTGGAACGACCCAATCGTTGCATTAAAAGACCATATTAAGAATGTACCGGCAGCTCAACGGTACACCTTCCGTTATTAGTTCTCTGTTCTGTATTGCACCAATCATATTATGGTTCGTGACTTTGCATGTGCCATTATGATCAGTCAATGATAGACTCTGATTCCGTTACTAGTGATGTATATGTATAAATCCGGCTTTATTTTTCTGATGAATAACTGCAACCACTCCCAAGTCTTCTCCTTATTACTTGTGTGGGAGGTTTCAGTTAGAGTACGGTTTCTAAGGCTACTCGAAGTCCCCAATTCCGAGTATTAGAGGCTTGCTTTTTTCTTCATGTTTGTATTTCACTTAAGCATCAATGATAGCCATTGATGTATTGCTATCTGCGATAATGGTGATAATGTCCTACCTACTCTAGTGGTAATGCCGGTCACTATAACTAAGATCAAGAAACCATAATTCTTTATGGTACATTTAAATCAATACTACATGGTACGTAGATTTCATGAATCATCCGATCTATTCGTCATCCGATGTGCACTCACAACCCACCACTCCACAAACAGTTTCGTCCCTGTGTGGACTCATCAGACAACGACAGTCTGAACGAGGTAGGTTGTGAAGCGGTGCAGTGAACACAGTCGTTTGAAGTTTAGAGCTTCACTATTCGCATGTGAACCCAGCAGAATTCATTGCTCAGTAAATAACGCGCGATAGGTTTTTTTCAATACGCCTTCTATTAACCCAGCAGTTTATGGTCACTTTCATTCTTGTTTCGACTGATCAAGTTGAGAGAACAAAACGAAGATTAGAACCGACAACTTTCGTGCTAAGCGCCTAATTGCATACTCATTAACGTTTGTGACAAGACTAAAAAACATTACTGTAACTAGATCGGTTGAAAAAAGTACAAAGCTGGTCACTGAGTGTTGGTCTGGGAAATGAAGAACATTTGCATCGAGTGGAATCCACAACTTGTTAATAATTCATGTTTATTCAGTCACCGGCATATTAGCAAATTACAATGGTTAATGACTTTTTCATCCTTTTTCACAACAGATTATTTGGCGTCAAACAGTCAATAAGTTTACTAACTCAATGCAGCGAAGTTGGCAACCTCACGTGGTTTTCTTATTACTGTTGTTAAACTGTCACAGGTAAGTGTATTATTTTGATCTGTGATATGCTTATCCAAGTGTCTACTTATTTGACAAAACACCACTTGTCTACAAATGTAGGTGTGCCACATTCTGGTGCGTTATATATCGTTTTTCCTAGCTCGTTGTTTAAATGGTTTTTCGTGTGATCAGACACGCTGCCTCAAGCTGTCATTTCATTGTGATGGTAAATATGACTGTGTGGATCGAACAGATGAATTGCACTGCGGTAAGGCGTATACATGGTGTCTACGGACATCTACTGTTTTCGTATATTGTATTATCTTAGATCCATGTAAATCGGAACAGGTGCAATGTTTGGACGGTGCATGCATCCAGCGATCAAGCTTATGTGATCGAATCAAGGACTGTAGCAAAGGAGAAGACGAGAATCCAGACTTTTGTTGTACGTTCACTGAGTGTTCAACTGGTCTTAGTCAATGTAGTGAAACAGAAGTGCCCGGGAGAATTTTTGTGTCGTGTTACACTAGCTGACTGCGTGAAAAGCCCTTGCTCCGACAGGGTTCTTTGTCCGGACTACTCAGACCAAGCGGAAGAGGTTTGTCCAAACAAATGTACATACATGCATATATACATAAAAACTATTCTTCGTATAGTTTTGCTCTCCTCTAAACAGTACTCAGCCCTCACCGGTGAAGTGTAGCCAGACGGAATTTGCTTGTCTAAACGGGTTGCAATGCATTCATGAGATTTATCATTGCGACGGTTACCGGGATTGCGAAGATGGTTCAGACGAATTGGACTGTGACACTAAGCAAGGTAAGACACTTGGCAGATTACGAATTTTGATCATGTCAGTATACTTACATAACTCACAGGAAGACTGTTTTGCAGATGTTTATTCCTGCTAACCCCCAATAATTCTACAGTTGCATCGCATAATTTGTGTTATTAATGATGCCCATATGAGATTATTTTTGAACTCCACAATCCAATTTACATAGATCTTTAATGACTCGTACTCTGTACCCGAATTTTCTGAAACTCTTTTTCAACCAACTGTCGCATTATATCTAGATCATCGTGGTCCTACAAAGAGTTCTATTGATTTAAGAGCAAGTGAAGATTGTAAGTAGACAACTTTCATTGGTTTACGGATCACCTTTCCGTTTGCGCACCTAAATCGACTCTTTTCACTAGCATGTATTAATGCCTTAAGATCCAGAAAAAGAAAAAGCGTTTTAAGGCTGATCAGGAGCAACGTAATGCTCAGGCACTGTATGCTTACATCTGAAGTGTACATAGTTTAGAAAGTTATTTATACGTGAGTACGATAACATGGCTAATAATGTTACGTTATGTCTACCGAAACTTCTGTTCTGATTAGTTCATGCTACAGAAGTGGCACCTGTGGAATGATTGGTCAATGCTTCTTTTTTGTTTTCTGAGCTCTTATCAACACTTTATTAAAAAACAGAGCGATATGCAACCCCACTGGTAAAAGTCTGCCTATACCCTCAAGGTCAGAAATTAGACGACAGATTTTAGAAGTCTTTCGTATTCTGGTCTGTTTACTGAAAGAACTTTGTTTCTGGATGACTGTGTTTATATCGATAACTAACCGCAGCTAATCCTAGTGAGCAGAAAAGAAAACCACATACTTATGGTCTACAGTTTTTAGGCTGGAAGGAGAGGGGATAAAACTGTGGCTACTCAGCTTGAATGGATCTATGAAACCTTTTGTTACCCACGCGATAATACTGCCTACTATTTGCCTATAACCATGATTTTTGTACATACGATGTATGCACAGATTCACCCGTTGATTCCAGGGTTCTTTTACAAAAGTGGACTCTGTCGTCCTACTAATCTTTTACAATAGCACAATACTAAATGATTTTGTTCACCCTAGTTACTTTGACATTCACACATGTTCCAGGTCAACGAGTTCAATTTGGGGATTTCGATTATTTCACACTGAAAATCATTCACATTTGATCGTAGTTTTTCGGCCAGTCCAGTTCGAAAAGAAGATCTAGACATCAGTTTTGGTCTTATCAGAGCTCACTAATGGTGTCTCCATTCAGCTGGGCTGGAATCACTACTCAGACTCGTGTGTCTATAAGATCACTGCGTCGAAAACACAGTCAGTAACTTCACAAAAGACAGTCAAATAATCGTATTCAAACTCCCAGCCACGATCTTTTGCAAATTGTGTCCAGTTTGCCGGATTGTTTTGACGGTAATCGGGAATCCAGATGCCCTTCTTTCTTCCTCGATTTCTGATGTAAATACTAAGACTGATTCACGTTAGGCTACATAATAGACAAGTAAAGCGGGGTACCAAAAAAATTCATGGATCGTTTAACTCACTTAACCCGACTGTCTGAATATAGTCTGTTCAATTTGCTTTTTCGAACTCGAAGATTTACCTTCTTCGCTTTGTGGACTGAAGAAACTATCAGGCGACCTTGTACAGTTTTATTACGTATTTTATAAACTCGGCTGACTTTTCCATTGGGATGATGATTGTCGACCACAACGTAGCAAAGAAAAAAGACTTGATGTTTTGTTTGCTAATGTCACATCCTCTCCGTATTACATGTTCTGTGTCATTTTTACGCCTATCCGTATCCGACTTGTTCCAATTCTCCAAATAATACAAAAGTTCAATTTTAGATTATTTATGTACTGATCTTTGTTCCAGCCAACCGCTCTCCAGGGTAACTCGTTGTTAATTCTACCATTCCTCAGGACTGGGTGAAATGCCAGTTCTGTCAAGACCTGCGCTTTGTCACAAGTTTTACTACACCGTAATCAGCAGTTTCGCTTATGCTGAAGAACTAGTTCTACTGACATAGACTCCGACGCGTCCGCTGGAGAATTGTTCAAGAGTATCCATTGCCCTGAAGTTAGTCGACCTGAAAACCAACACTTGGACCAGGAAGCTGGTTGCCACTTGTGATGATCGTAATCATTACACGGCAATTGATGCTGAAAAATTCATTTAATTCGGCCCGGATACAATCCACTCATTGACTGAGGTCGATATGGTGACATACTTAAGAATCGCATTCATCTGGAAAGTCAAGGGTTTCATTGACCGTCGATAGCAACCTCGTGAAATACAGAAAGAAATCATCCAGGGACTTCTGAAGTCACATCATTGCGCCTGCCCGCTGAGAAATCATTTGATTCCAGAGATGGAGTAAAATGGAGTGAACAAAGTAACTTGTTTGACAATCACTACCAAATACACGCTTCCTAACCTCTTCGTTGTTTACTCATTGGTGCCACCAGATACGAGAGGTGTACTGCATTATTCAAAGCCGATTCTATAACCGTCCTTGGGTTTTACACCGAGAAAACTATTGGATCGTCACCTTGGTTACGAGCTTAGTCGCTTGACCCAAACCGAGAAATCAGAAGAGACACGGCTGCGCCGTTTGCTGGACGAGCGAGAAGAGACGTGACAAACTAAGGTCACAGAAGCTCTATATTTATAAGACAAAAGGATTACCATAGATGGTCGACAGACACAAAGCGAATCAAATGAGACAGTCATATATGGCAGTCAGGACGTCTGAACAAATATATATATATCCTGGTTGGAGCATAAGGTTGTATCTTCCAGTGGTGTAACCGACAGAACTGACTATCAGGATCATAAAAGGTTGGATGTGCTAGCCTCGTTCCATTTTTTGTCATATGTGCAATACGGACTTCATGTTGATTTGATTGTTCCATCAGTTAACTGTATATCCCGCCCACAGTAAAGTGTCACATAAGGTCACAGCTTTCACATCCAGAAAATCTTTTCGGATGGTTCACTTTAGCAGCAAACAGTTGCATGGTTTTCGGTCGTATTGTTGGGACTCAGCAGGAATGTATCTGCACATTTAAATGCTTGTGCTATAATGTCACTGAACTTACGTTAGTAGACTTGTTGGTTGGCGGCATCCGAGACGGATTAGCCTGTCACAGTGACCGAAGCCAAAAGACGCCTACGCTTTAAACCATCACCCCAAGTGGCTTGCGCTGCACCACTTGCGGTTCCACTCACACACCACGTATCTGGTGTAAACCCGAAGGAATAAGACCAGTA
>LUCH01017571.1:0-31719 GCA_013368495.1 Paragonimus heterotremus
CTTTTCTCGCCACGCGGGCAAAATCTTCGCCAGTGTCCACGTCTTCCGCATCGATAACAGACATCGCCTCGGTTCTGCTCCCTCTTCATCTTCAAAGCAGCCACTTCTTGAGTTAACCTTTCCACTGCGGTTCGCATGTTATTCAGTTCACTTGGTTCATTCGTCTTCAACTTGCTGACTGTCGGGGAGTTGTCTGCCAGTAATTGTCGAGCCGCATCGGCCAGTTGTTCCAACGTTATTGGATGTGCGACGAAAGCTACCCTGAGCTGATCCCATACCGCTGGTGGCGTTCCCTCGAAGAACTACTCTGTCAGCATACGCTGTTCCGAATCCTGGTCTCAAGGTAGCAGGGCTATTGACAGCACTACCTTCGTTTTTGTGGTTATCCGGGTTAAGTAAATTCACATAGGTCATGCTTTTGGTTAACATGTTCTCAAAATGTGCCCCAGAAATATCCATCTCTGTTGCTGTTGAATGCCAAATAGCTGATGGATCACTCGGGTATTTAGAAACCAATAATTTTTAGCCGGCTGCAGTACAGTTATATCTTACTTGTCACATTTTGTGGCTCGCTGTGTGGCTGTTTCCCTTTGTGTCAAACCGGTTGAGTTACGATCATCTCAATAAGGTCTGGTTTTAACAACATTTTTCAAGCCTTCATGCCGTTGGCCAGGCCAGTAATAATCAGCCGGCTCAGATCTGACAGAGAAATTGTTCTGCACGCGGTCGCTTTGACAGCAGTGCAAAATAACATCCCCTCGGTAACTGTGACCCGACATACCCCATCCACACTGACACGACGATCATAACAACTTAGAATGAGTTTAAGTGATGGAACAGAGAGTGGAAACACCAAAGTCAGAGTGAGCGGCTGACATTGTGCTAACATCCGCGCAAGCGGGCCTTTTCGCTGAGTCGGATGCGGGAATGTTTACTGTAATACTGCCAAAGAATGATTGTTCTCAATACCATGGGAAGTATGTGTCAAGTGTGTCCAAGCAGTAAACAAAACCGTAGCGGTGGATAAAGCTGATTCTACCACACAAACGTTAAAGTATCTTGCTCTGATGAAGGCAAACCGATCAGTTTGGATTATGACAATGGAAACACCGGAAATTACAATCATCTGGTACAGCGCTTGCCGCGTTGAGGCATGGTGTTTATGTCGCTGGTTCGAATCCAGCCGAAGCTCTGACTTTTCACAGTCGGGTCTCATCTGAAATCAGTTTAATGTTGGCGTGCAATCCAGTTAATTTGCCAAGTTTATCCACAACCAAGCTGGTGTATTTCGATAGAGTATCCTCAGGTTTCGGCTGTCCTGCAGCCGTTTTTATGGTATCTAACATACCCGCAAATATTGGGTTCACTCCTACCCGAGTAGGTTAGGACCATCATGAGCCACTAAGTACACTGATAAAGTTTGACTTGCGTTGTCATATTGAACGCCAGCAGTGGACTGTCACATTACCGTCCATTGTATGTGTCCAACGTGGTTTGACATGCGGAAACTTTAGGAAATTTTTGATGAACGCAGCACTTTCTATATTTACGGACGCTCAAGTTTCATTTTCTACACAGATGGGGACTTCAGTGATCCACCGGTTGCTTTTGCTACAGCCTGAGTAGCATCATTGTACGTTTGCTGTGGAACCGCCTGATCATACACAACATACTAACGTAGTGAAGATAAACGATCACACTACACTACTCGTCAGTAGTTGTCAAGCGAGGTACACAGTTGACCAATAAAACAACTGTGGGAAAAGAGAGGGAGGAAAATTGGATTGTAACTTGGCAAGATAGGATGGTTTCCGTAAACTTACCCGGCGGTGGCAACTGTGACGTAAAACAAATTTTGTTATGTGTGGGTGAATGTTTGTGTTTGCGGTAGTGTTGAAGCGTTGACTCCATGTGTTGGTTTTCTGAATAATCAGTGCATGCGCCATTCAAATTCTTGGCTCAGAATACCAAGTACATACTGTAATAAAAATTTGATGGCTTGAAGAAGTTACTGGTGATATAAAACCTATTCATCATTCAAAAGACAAAACTGTTATACACGATGGTTATGCGAACTGGGTTCACGCACAAATGTACGTTATAACGCCTGGGTGCGCAACATTACTCAACAGACCCCCAATGAATACTTTTTTATAAACTATCAGAAATCCTTCAAAGCTGTGTCCCGAAGCTAAGTGCTAAACAGGTTTCAGATAAAAACTTATTCTACAGCAAAATACTCAAGACATTGTGGTAAAGACAAGTTCAAAACAAATTGCACAGCTTGAGTATCAGAAGCACGACGAAAATTCCACAATGACCTTTACAGTTGGAAACCCTATGTGGCCTTGTCTCAACTTCCTGAAGAAAAACTTGGAACATACGGTCGTTGGTTCTGAACCGGTTTGATTAGAAAGCCCTCCGCAGAAGTGCCGCTTTCCTTTGAAGTTCTGTTCAGTATCGAACTAACTGTGAGTCAAACCGCCATGCAATAAACTTACCTCCAACGATGTTTGCAATTAAAATGTCTGACCACGCTGAAGCAGATCGGTTCACAAGCCATATTTCAGCCCGGTTTCAGTACTGTGTGCTAATGTGGTGAATTGTCAAGTCGGAGGTGCGAGTATTCAACACTCGGTGGAGTACCTCAACGCGGAGAGGAGACACGTCCACAAACCCTCAACGATCGGATGGCGGACAACGGGGGCAATCGGACGAGTCATCGCTCTACCGGATCTGACCAACGGCGAGACGTGGCAGGCAAAATAGAATGGACGACGAAATCGGAGGCCCGATTATTCCAACACTCACGGAAATATCTCGACACTGCCGTGAAATACGATTAAATCCCACTGTGGATAGATGGAGGATAACACGAGCGACCGGACGGGCCATGGCTCAACGAAATCGAACCAATGGACGAGGAATGGTAGGCGGAAAACCCCCAGATAGACGGCGCCGATCACACACATAACCCGGACAGAAGTGCACACGACGCGTGAACGGAAACCTGGGTGTGTTGTGGACTGGAATGCTGACTCATAAACACGAGCGTGACGTAGCATGGTAACTAGCGTGTTGGGCAATAAAGATGTTGCTTTATTGGACGCATTTTCGCTATACTAGGACCGCTGACGGCAAAAGGATGGTTCGTTCAGAAAACCAACGGGTAGAATACGCTTCAGTTAATCAACAAACACTCATTTGTACATGATGACAATCCCATGGTATCCCAGTTGTCAACAACAAGTTCGTGTACAGAAAGCATCACTTATTACCGGATTATACTTTAGTGAATTTTGTTTTCTCCCCGATCACTTCAATATCTAAATAAGTGCCTTCCTCTAACAGCGCAATAGAAGTACGTGATTATCAGTAATCCTCACCACATTAGAAGCTAAAACCCATCGAGGCATCGGAAGTGAGCCATATACACAACTACACCAAGTAGACCTCAGAACTGACAAACATAAATTCGGCGCTTGCCTACTCATGATTATCAAGATATTTATGAAACTAGGCTCTGTCACGATGCACATCCTGCTCTACTTCTCTACATCAATGTGACCAGTGTTGTTAAAACCACTGTATAATAATTACCCATCATCAAAATGATTGCCATCCTCTTTCGATGTAAAGCGTGTTCACATTCCGTTACTCAGAATGAACAGTCCACCACGGCTAGTCATTTTACACTGCACGTACCCGTAAGAGTTTCAAACGGTTAGTATAGTTATGTGGTAATGCCCCTGACAGTTTAAAATTGAGTATAAGGAAATACCATAGTCTTTTCCGTTCACGGGCAGCACGAATTAAGATAGCTGCTTTCGAAATTCGCGGAATGAATATACACTAACGTTAAACACTACATACAATCTGAAAATACTCTAACAGTGGTCGCTGTTTGGACTTACACATCGGAAAAGCGGTCTATGCAAAGGTTAACAGATAGAATTTTTGGAACACATACTTTCTAATGACTAGCTTCGTTAATATGAAAATGGATGTCGTACAAGAATGATACAATGGTAGAACGTAGAAAACCTTTCTTCAGTGGTTTAAATTGTTTGGTCTATGGACAACAAACCAGAAACGGACGCGGCTGACATTTTTCCCAACAAAACTGTGTGGGATTCGAGAACTGGTCATTTCATCGGTCAGAATATTATGAAGCCCATCAGATTCACGACTAGGATGCTTGTTGTCATACCCTCTAATATTATGAAATGAGATTTTATTCAATCAAAAAACCTTGGAATAATTTTTAATTTAGAACTTTTTGGCGAATCCTTATTGGATGTGCATCATCATAATACAATTTAGCGGAGAGTTTTCCCAGTAGATAGGGACTGACCAAATGTGAATAATTTCATCGTGAGCTACTTCTGAAGATCCAGTTTAGCTCATTATTAACAGGGTGAATTAGTAACACTGAAAGTAGGATAGTGGTGGGCTATTTTAGTAGGTCGTGAGTGTTGTATAAAAGGCAACTTCGTTTGTGAGTATTATTGTACGTATATTCGAGAACTAAACAGAAGGTCTGAACGCCAAGAAGACGATGGACCAGAAGAGATTATTGGAATGGTGTGTACACATTATGAGGGAAGTGTCACCAGGGCGAATGACGGCCTACTGCTTCCCAATGTATGTGAGTGCAAGTCAGCCACGTAAATGAGTGTACGTGTTCGTCGCCCCATGTTTTGACATAACCTGAACGGGATTTCATGCAATATACGACTTCGCAGGTCAAGCGTCTCTTGTGGTCACAACAGTGAGTGTACTTACTTGTTTCTTCAAATTGATCAAAAGTTTGCACTTGGGTAAAGTTCACCAAACATTTGCGTGATTCTGAGTGCATTTATATTACCACAATTATTTTCATATCAGCGGAACCCAAGAGCAGAACAAACTGACCAAGGTAGACTTCTAGATGGTGGCACATTCTCCGACTGTAAGTGTTAAAATGAAACATTTATACCCATATTAAAGATAGCCTGGAGTCAAACAAGAGCACGATTGACAAACGAATGGTTTCACCTGATTTCATAAACTGAATAGGTTTTGATTCGCAAAAGTACTTATGCCCCAAGTCATGCATTTTATTCGTCATGTGTGAATTTCTATCTGAACGACTGATATCATTTGTATCAACAGCGAGCGTGTTTTCTTCATTACTTTGAGTACATGTGTACATTCAAATATATATGCATATGCATAATGTCACCATATCAAACTATGTGCTGTCGACGACCAAACCACTTTGCTAACCTTTTACGCTTTAGTCCAAATGTGGACAAGTTGGCCAAAATCGATGAAATTCAGTTGACCAGCGTTTGCATTTGAAATTGTGATGTGGTTATCGATTTCACATCCCATATCCTGGTATGCATGACTCACCTGTCATCACCATATTCAAATGGTGGAAGTTGAATGTGTACTTCTGATCAGATCTTCACTCGGGCTCGTGTGTGGGTGCACTCATGCGTGCGAATAGACGAGCCTGCATATAAGCGCGTAATACTTAATTTGAGCGAATCATCACGCAAATACCATAGACCTAAGCGAGTACTTTCTCACATGGACATAAGAAAGCACATGCGCATGTGCACACTCAGGTATGTGTTACTTGAGCACAAATCAACGTTTACTCGTCTGAAGTGAGCGAGATTAATGGTGTGGTACATACCATATGACCTCCATGCCCAGAAGACGTATGTGTGCACACACACGATCGCCGTGAGTTCTGGTCATCAGACGAAAGTATAAGATGATAAGAAGTTAGACATTTGCACAATCAGAGGTGGCACCGACACCAAATTGGTATCTTGCCGATCTTCTCTTGCTTGACTTATCAAAACGTCAGTTGGTCACATGGCTGGAGGAGTAGCAAATGCAAAGCATTTGCATCTTCCCTTACTGACACTGTCGATCGGATTATTAAGCTACGCGTTGGCCACAGCGGACTGGCCATGTGGAAATTTGATCACGCAATGTTTCAAAACAATTCAAATCTACGTCGTTCTCATTCTACTGTTAGCTGGCCTGGTCGGCTTGGGTCTGATATTTATGATCGATGTATTTGGGATGTGTAATACCAAATGGATCCCAGGAGTTTTTTGTGAAACTTTCAAAATGTTGATTCTAATTGTTGCAGCTTCTTCTGTCATGGTGGGTAACCTACTCTACACCTATTGGAAACTACCTCATTGGTCCTATACAGTCTCTGTGATTGGTGGTGTGGTCGCAACACAAGTGGTGTTTCTGGCAATCCTCGATTGCCGTTGTCTACGTTCCAGATAAGTCTCTTCTCTTACCCTTGCTGCAGACGTATAACGTTATACTGATCGGAAAGACGTCCAGGTCTTTACTATTGGTCTTTCAGTGTCGGGTGTTACCTGTCACGTCCATAATAATTTATTGTCACAGAACGTTAACAAGAGAAAACTGTTATGGCTGTGGTACGTATAAGGCGTAAGTTGTACGTGTTGTCTCCAATGAAGATAATCGATTTTGTTAAAAATAAAGTATATTCAACGTTTGCTTTTCACTTTAGTTTTAATTAGTAAATAACCAGAACGTTTGTTAGTAAAGTTTATTAAAACCTGAAAACTTTTCATGGTAACTATAAAAGATACGAAAAAGTTCATTTCTCATCGACCACACCAGTAATCTGTTCGACAGTCTAGTTGAGGACAACTCGAAAGGGAAAAGGCCGGTCGTATATGAAGGATGATGCCATTTCGTGATACTACTGTGTTATGGGTCTACTCTACAGTTGGGCAGCATTACTGCGCACAACTCACATCTGAATTAGCAAGATACAGGTCATAAAACGGCTTATAGCGCAAAAATCTGACAACTACACTCGGTTTGCCAATTTTCCATAGCACACGTCATTGATTCGACCCGCCATGTCCAGATTTGTTTTCAGCTGGACCCAGCGACTGAGGTGTGAACAGTCCACTCATTATACTAAGAACAGGAACACTCATCCACCAGACCACTGGAGTCATTGATATCGATCGTGCTCGAACGTTTACTATGTTTGGTACCTAACTTCTTCACACCCTGTTAGTGTAAGAGCATTTTTGCAATCGTTTGGTCACAACAAACAAAGATCTTCTGAACAAGGCTCAAACCAGCAGACGCTCTAAGTCTTCTATTCTCTGTAGCCTGTCGGTCACATAAGTATTGAGTGCGGCGTGTCGTTAATATCATTTCTGTGACTTGCGTATATCCCAGTGGTTGCGACCGGCACAGATCACCTCACAGTAAAAAGCTACATCGGAGTGAACCTATACTATTGATATGTATCACGATACTCACTCTCAGATAGAAAATGTTGACGAACGGTAAGCAGACATGAAGTTCAACTCTGACGATGGTTTCGGTTTTTCATGTCTACTCATTTTCGAGGAAGCCGAACCAATACAAGCAAGGGTAAAATGAGTTATATATCGCTGTCTGCTTCATAAGTTGGTGTATGCAAAAAGCACATAGGTGCCAATTCGAACGAATCCGAGCACATGGATACATCTCGATTACTATATTGTGAACCGAACGAAGTAGACCAATCACGTTGTGTGCGAGAACAAGAAAATTCAAGCTGAGATAAGGTCAGCTGCTACGCTGACTGACATGGAAATGGGTTGGACTTGTAACCATGCAAGGGACGGTATCATATGAAAGCAAGATTGCACACCAAATTGCAATTCGTTCTGCTGTACTATAAATGCGAATGACGGCTGCTGTGTCAACAGTCTGTAGTGAAGCCCAGGTGAATTGGTTATACTTTTTGGTGTATCTCTATCATGTTCTGGTAAATGCACAGTGATACGACTACCACTCTCCTCTGAATCGATCACATGGACACTTTTAAGCTCGGTTTTCGCAGTCAGGTAAATTCGCCAATGATTAATGGAACGTCCAAGTGTGGATTATATTGTTCGTCAAAAGGACTGAGTAAATCGTCACTTCAGTCAGTGAACATGATTTCCGGTAATAAACTGACCGGTTAGCTCCTTAAATGTTTCTGTCCCATGAATGAATATCCTAAGGTGTCTACTTTTCAAACCTACAGTCAACTTGAAAGCCACTAGAGAGGGTTGTACCCAAAAAATGAGACGAATGAAAAAATCGTCACTGAAGTGAAAGACGCACGGAAAAAACACCAAAATGCTTCTTAGTCTTTAACATGTTACGGTCAAAATTAGTTTCTAATAGTTTGTGACTCATATGAAGTGTATAGATTGAAAAACGTTAAAAATACTTGTTGGTATCTGAATCTGGATTGAAACTTCATACCTATATAATAAATGGAGAGCGTTGTGATCTCATCATGACTAACACAGGAAAGTTGGAAATCGAAAGAAGATGAATTTGAATGATCGTCATAGTATAACTGAGTAGAAGAGACAAACGTTTTAACCGCAATTTACCCAACGTAGCATACACATGCAATACAAGAAGAATTGAGTGGTTTTTAACTGATTTTTTAGATCTGTGTGAAGTTTTTAGAGTTTTCTCAGTAACAGGATCTCTACAATGCTCTCATACTTGTGCTTCGTTTAGCCGCAGTGGTTGTTCCAACTAGGGTGTAATTAAATCGAGAAGTTACGCACCACAGTGAATTCAAAGATAGCGTTTACCAAAAGAAGACAAATTTTAGAAGTGTTCACTCGCCAGAAGGCAGGATCGGGTTGGGGTTCGCTGAACCACTCAAGTATATGGTCCATACAACTGCCCTAGCAGTGCTTCAGGACCCTCGTTTAGCGCGACAGTTTACCTGTGCGTCAGTTTGTACGATAAACCGACCAGAACATGTAGCACTGTCCGATCAACTGACCAAATCCTGAGTGGCTGTGACACAGTTGTGGAGATGATGTTTGGTCTCCGTTATCGCCCACTCCCACTTCACATCGCAGCCAGTTACAGCGTGGAGGTAGTACACAGTGGTCATTCGAACTGTTGTTTTTCGACCACGATGGATCCAGTGCTGCCTTTGACAGTGAGGCAGCGGTGACAGGTACTTCATTTGTTAATCGAGTATGACACGCGCGAAACAGAAGTAGGTGTGCATTTAGGTTAGTGTCTACCCGGAGTAAGTGAACAAAAATGAAAATATTCTTTTAGTCCAGACACTTGATCATAAAGCTAACAACTACTTTGTACGTACATCCCAGGTTACTATACTGACTTCAGTAAAAATGGGGTGTTCCACGATGTGTGTGTGTGTTCTGAACACCAGTATACGTTGGTATGTCATCAGCGAAACTACAGGGTAGTAGTTATGTCGTAGTATCACAGAGCTGCGGTTGAACCGTTTGTGATGTAGCTATGTTCCATGTGACGAGCAACACATTTTGCATTTGTCGCATCCACAGAGTGCCATAAAAGCACAGAGTGGTCCACGTTGAAGGAGAAAGGTTTAGTATTCCTTCAGACGAAGTCGTGTGACCTTCAAAGAACTATTCGGTTTGTCCAGAAAAAAAAGACGCAAGTTTTGAGTCGTTCTTCTGTTGTAACATTACAGTCGTTTGTCAACCTGCAGAAATGAAGAGGAATGGAAAGTGTTTCATTTACTGAACGTACTAGCTGTTCTTTTAATTGTCATATAATAGGTGCAGTTTACCTAAGCCAAAATCTAGAAATTTCTCCTCCCAGACGACCGGCGAACATCCATCGTCCACAGAGCGTATTTCCACCTTCTGAAAATTATGCCAGTACCAGATATATGATCTTGGCTTTAAAAAGACCAGTTTTTTCATCATAGAAGGAAAATAACTTCTATCGATGAGTCTAGTAAACAAGAATTTCACTGTGTACTAAACCAGAATGTATTTGCCGTTTCCTGGATAAAATTATTTTACTCAATTTGTGATGTTTCACTCATGGTATATTGTTTGACGCACCCAGTTAACCGACATGGTCACTCTTTTTAATTGCATTTTCAACAACCATCTCTAGACGTCACTTTAACTTTCAGTGACGTTTTTGTTCTCAGTAACCCCCATGTGCTTGAGAATTTCATTGAGCTGCCACCTACGGCTTACAAGGTAAAATATCGTAAAATTATTTGCGTCGAAAACGACTCCACTGGTCATTTTGACCACTCGGTCAGAAGCACACCTTTAGTCTAAGTCCGATAGTGTATGGATCGGGATCGGTTCACGTCATAGTTCTCAGAACAACAGTTGCAACTAAATGTTAGCATTATTTGTTTAGACATTTTGGCAGAATAATGTCGCGTTGATGCTCGCTGGAATGTGTATTGTGCTTCTCGCAGCCTTGGTCAGGTGTTGATCTTGAGCTGCTGGCTATCGGAGCACAAACATTTTTGGCTTCTAAACACGTTATGATCAAACTGAGGGCGTTTTATAACAGGCTTGTAAAAGGACTTCACGTAGAAGACTTGTAGCTGAAAAAGAAACAGTACTGTTTCATTCAGATATATTTGCTAGTAGAAACAGTACACAAAACGTCAGCTAAAAATGACACATCTGTTGACAGTTGCGTGTTCTTGTGATACCTGAATATTATAATGTATGCCTAAGTACATGGAATGCATAGCCCCTTCATAGTCAATCCACAACCATCTGGATGCATTATTTGATCACTGTGGACAACACACTTTGAATACGGATTTGATGCTGCGGGTCAGGAAGCTCGCCAGTAACAACCTGGGGAAAATGGATCTGGTGGTGATAGCCTGAACGTAAGAGGTATACGAACAGCGAGTTCGAGTGAAAACAGTGGTTGTAGAAGCGAGAACTGTAAGCTCATCAAGTGTCTGGAAAAATAAACTACATTCCCGGCCTACATGTCAAAAAGCAACATACGGATGGACTCTGTAAAGGCGACGTCAGGGTTGGCTGTGTTGAAATGGGGCAAGATCAAAGAAGGCCAGAGTCAACAAAAACGGATGGATGCGGTTATTTAAGGTGTGATCGATCAATGTTTGGCGGTAGACCAATATCCGAAGATCATAGGACATAAGAAAGTGAATGGATTCAGAATGCCCTCACAAGATTTACGGTTGGACGATGCCGGAATTTTAATGTACCAACTGTGGCAATGCCGACAGAGTTGAGAGCGAGACTTCTGAAAGAATACTATTACCTGACTGTTAAGGGATGCCATCAAAATTGCGAACTGATGGAAAATAAGCCGGGGATGAAAGATGACAACAACAATTAGGTAACAACAGTGTTACTTTCGGAGGAATGGTCAACACTTAAAGCAATATCCCATTCAGCCATTCTGGATAAGTCAAAATTGGAGGAATTTTGGTCAGTGGATGCGTTTGGCCCGTTCACAGTAGTAACAGGAACCAATGTATGGTTGCCGTGATGGAATGTTTCACAAGACGAATTGGAGCAACCACTGTGAATAATGGGCTTGCCGACGCCATTACCAAACATACCGCTTTTATCAGGGAATATCACAATGAATACTGACTGACCCAAGCCCCTGTCTCGAGAGTCAGATGTTTTGAAACCGTTTAAAGCACTTAAGAAGCAGAAGGATTCGCACACCATCATATCTAACTGACTGACGGAAAGAAACAATCATGTATTCAGAAAGTGGATGGCGGTGAAAGATGGAAGCTGGAAGAAGATATTACTGTTGGCACTTCTGACTCATCTGCCCTCTACCCAGGACAAAGTAAATAATTTTTTTCCTGAGCTAGTGTTTGGATAGATGCAACACTTTCCACTTGATAAGCGGAATGTATCATGGAAGATCAGTGGAGAAATGCGTGTGAGTTAGCCGGGTCGGAGAGGTTCACTGTCCTTAGGACCTGACAGTTGCACAGGTGGCCAGCCAAACAGCTCATTAAGTATGGTCACCGTGGAGAAACACCAGTCATACCAGGTTGAATGAGTAGTTTGTTATGGCTTAGCTTAACCACACAACTTGCGATTTACCATCACAGTATACAGTTTGTTAATTCTTTACGTGATCTGTTGCAATAAGTAGACTAAGATGACCGTTTTGTGGTTGACATAGAAATATAGAGTTTAATCTTTCTAGTTTTTTGTTCACATAGTACTATCCAGGTTTGTGTTTTAACCGCTTAACTTTGATTTGAGTACAACACAAGTTACAGTCTCATCTAACTTGTTTTTTCAGTAACTGGTACAAATTTGCGGCTTATTTCCGAAACTCACTGCACTTAGACGGTTGTTTTTGTTTACGGGAAGTGTTCTGGTATCCCTAAAATTTAGACCAAACTTATCAACTGGCACAAAAGTATACGTCTCTTAGATGGCTGTTCACCGATACGCTACTGTAAAGAAGTGTCACTGCTTGCAGGACACAAGGATGATGACATCCCGTGATCGAGCAGAGACAACCAGCCCAAATGAAAACTAATTTAGAAAACGATAGAAGAGCCCTTTTTACTGGCATGACCCGATAGAAATACGATTACCTAGAGAAGTCCAGAGCCTCGTGGTCGATAACTCGCTGGAATGTGAAAAAGTTAGATATGCAATCAAACTAATATTTGACAGACTGTCTTAAAACGGCTACTGTTCTCTGATCAAACCCCGTGGTTGGCGAATTACACAAGACACGTAAAATAAGACGAAATAACACCAAATAAAATCAACACTACGAAGACTGGATGACCAGTAAAAACCGGCACAGAACCACATCAGGTAGATGGGTAACAGTTACAAAAATACAAAAAAAGATCAAATTATGAGCCTCTTATGTTGTGAGCTGGAATTCAGGTGGAATTACAGGAGGGAGGTGCAATGTGTGTTGATGGTAAACTACATGTTTGTAAAAGTTCCGGTGCGGAAATGAAGGATGAGAAGTTCAAAAGTACACTTTCCCACATCACCTACACGCGGAGTGCACGTACTTGATCCCCTTATATTTTCAGAACCTGGCATTCTTTCAAACAGTGTAGGCGATCATCCAATTGTATTATACTTAAAGACCAGGAAATATAAAAATATAGCCTTGTTCAATAGGTTCCCACCATAAAATCACTCACGGATAACCAATACTGCGACCTTTCTGTGGGTGAAAACTGCAAACAAACCGATGTCACAGATGTGAACACGGGCTTCATTAAATCTGTTGTTTACGTTCACACAAACCTGGTGACTATCCCTGCCTTTATCGACAAATCGCGCCAGCGTTTGAAGCTGGTGCCTAACAGTCACACAATTATGAAAATAAAAAAGAGTCCTGATTTATAGACAGACAGAAGGGATAGAGACAGAGCCTACGGTGTACGAAACACGGTATGAGAAAACTCGAATATCCAACATCGAAGTGCCTGTTTTGCCTTCGAGACAAAAAACGAGATTCCGTTCGAACAATCCGCACCAAAGCTTCGGATTTACATCAAAATGTTAGGAACCTGGGGCGTTTATCAATAATTCTTGGTAGGTCTAAAGATTGACTGTTAGTTAAATGTTTTACCATCAAGCAGACAGAAAGACAATGCACGTTTAGTCTACGAAGAAGTATTAACAGTCCCTTTTTCACTCAGCGGACTCAAGAGGTTAAGCCTCTTTAACGTGAGTGAGAGGCCGAGATCACTTGGTTACCTGTAAGGTTTAACAAATCATTCAAATCGTTGCTATTGAAACGATGTTAAGCACCACTTAAACAGTAATAAAGGGCTGAATGTTGACCTTTGGTGAATTGGTTGCACCTCATATGAGATCAATAGGAGTGACGATCAACACGTGAGCCCGTGTTTAACTCATGATCCGCTGAAAGATATGCGTTAATAAAACGCAAGAATGTCGTTTGGCATGCCATGTTTTTTCACCGTTTGAATATCACAAACGTTCTCTCACAAAGATCTCATGGTCAACTGGTGATTTTCTGTGAGTATTTTGTAAAAATGATACTTTATATTTATGATAATTTTAAGAAATTTCCAACCCGATGGGGGTTCCAAAAAACTGTGTTCATCATCATCGACACAGACACGGTTCTGATGGACCAAGTACTGCATTCTCATGAATTAACATCATGGAAAATCACTGCCATACAGAAACTCTGCTTGTGAACGATCCTTGTACACTGCTGTGATAAGTTGAAAATCAAACCATATCTTATGCATGATTTTAGTCCCAGTCCTGTTTAGCTTATAATAAAATTGATTTTGCATGAAGTTATTGGCTCGCACGTTTGCGTCGATGACATCCGTGTCAAACCAATGTTCGTCGCCTAAGCAGGATGAGAAAGATTTTCGAAATAGGCAAGTTACATCAACAGCAATCACTGGGGGAATGTGTAGGAGATATCAGGTTTCATTTTGCTTCCTGAATATTCGGTTTGACTGACTCGGGAGATACAGTTACAGTGTGAACTAAATGCAATCAGGCTGGAGAACAGAACTACGAAAATCAAGCTGGCGTGAATACTTTGAGGCTGCCAAGACATTCTTTAGGCGAGACTGTCGCTCCTTAAATTTCGTCCCTCTTCCTGGGCATAAGAATCAAAGGATACACTGTTACCTTACTGTTGAAGAGTTCCTTTGATCGACTAAGCTATTTTACAAGTCAGTACAGCTTGATACTAACTCCCGGCATAGTCAAGCTACTGCACGAATGCAAATTTTGGACGGCGTAACGCCAACCATTTCGTTGCCTTCCGTTTTCATCTGAGTGAGTGTTCACTTCGATATATACCCCTGTGAATTGCATGACCTTCGTAAAGGTTCTTCTCTAGAGTCACTGTATAGACTGTCCTTTCAGAGAGAGCCTGAGGACCGACTTGATGGGATCAAAGCATTAGACAGGAGAACACGTCTGTGCTGACGGTTCGTGAGATGTGCATTCGACTTACCGCACCGACCAGGTTGTGATGTACTTCTCCTCATAAAGGGACGCTTGTGCTCCTAGGAATACATTCTTGTTCGTCGCTTAGCGTGGTTTGGTAGATAGTTTGTTGCCTTGTTAGTTCATCACTTTTCCAACTTCACATAAAGGTTTTCATTTGCCACTAATCTGCCTACCATAGGTAAATTTACGATCTAATACAGTCAGGGACTATGAAGTCAACTACACAACGTTTAATTAGAATCGAATGTTAGTGACTCAGATGAACAGTCGAACTTTTGGTAGTCCTTAGGTTGATCAGACAGTAGCCGTACTCGTAAGCTTGAGTCACGTATATGGTCAACATATATCCAAGCCCTTCTACATCTGTTTTCAAAACAATAAAACCAGTATTCATTCAGCACATTTTTGTATCCATATCAATCGGGTTAACCGGGTGTTCACTGCATACCGGTTCTTTGGATCACTATAATACAATAGATTTACCACTGTCGTTACTCGGAAGTAGATTTTCGTCTGACATACATAACGGACTTCCTGTTCATTATCATATTCTAGGTGAGTCGAATAATAGCGTGTAAATCTGAAGCGGAATCAAAACATCTCACGATGTCTTGCCATCATTCACACTGACCTCGATAAGAAAACGACCTTGAGTTGTTGTCTACATCACCGGCCGCAACAGACAACTTGAAATTAAGTAACATTTGGTGATTGTAAACAAAGCTTGATGTGAACCTCTCGTCTACCTTAAGCTGTTCGACATATACTACTCTGAATGAAGGTGTGTACCGCTTAGTGATACCAACTTCTTGAGGATGCGGTGACAGTGTGTATCCACGGCTCCTTCCTCTGTAATTAACTTTGCGTAAGGATACCCATCTGATTGTATTGATTTTTGAAATGAGACCGTCACAGAGGAACCCTTGGATGTTTCGTGTGATAGGATCCCAACTACTAATCAGTCGAGATGTTCGATTGTTGTTTATAGGAACGACTGAAAAATAGATCCCCGTTACCTTCCTTAGCCATTGCACGTCTATTTTTGCATGGGCTAAAATCACTCAGCCGTTCTATGGTTAGCCTGGAAACGAGCAAGCGTCCCTTTTAGCTCCAGAGATGTTTGAAAAAATATTTGTAAACAGCTAGTTCCGGGGACTACCAGTGAAGTAGCCACCAAAGTTTCTACCTAGAGGGCTCTCATCGATACAAACTCAAGTCGTAGAATCGTACCGACCCTCCATGAATAAGCGGTAGATTGTATTCTAGGCACTTATCCGCTGAACTACGAGGTCGCGGTCGCCGGTGTTGTAGAAAAGTATATCAGAAGTATGTCAAGTATATGTGAAGATATGCGAAAACAAGCAATTCGGACAGGCCTCGAAAAAAATGTAGTAGACTGTAGTTTAGCTCTCAGATTAAGGTATGTGCACTTGTCCACACTGGATATTCCTAATTCTGACCCTGTGTTTATGAGAGCAATGTGCTGACCACTCCTCTATCAACCTTCCTTTAAAGATGATTGAATTACTAGGTATGAACTTTCGGTTATATTCTAATGTGAATCACAGACAAATTGTCCGATCATTTCGATAAAGCGTTCAGGAGGGTGTTAATATCGTGTGATAGTGAATCGTTGACATTGGTTAATATCGCTTGAAAAAAAAATTCTGTTGTCTTGTGATCGCATATGGAAAACAGCCAAAGCTAACAGATCCGATGTGAAAGCACTAAAACATTATAGTAGATTGTGGATCGTTTATTGGCAAACGTTGTAACAGTAAATACAAGATCACTGCCAGTTTTGTTTATGTGCACTACTTAAGTTACCGTTATGTGAGGACACCTTTATATTAGTTAAAACTGAATCAACATAGCTGAAAGTTCCGCTTCCCATTTTGTGGGAATACTGTTCAGTCTGCCCATCATATCGAAAGGAAAGAAAATGCTATCTGACTTGCTCATTTCACTCGATGCCATTACTATCGGGACTTTACAAATAAGTAAAAGCTACTGAACAAGTTGGGCCAATTAGACAAAGAGTTGACGGTTGATTGTTTGCTCACCACTGATTATAACTGGTGCTTGGTTCGAACGATAAGAATCGTCTATATTTAGGTGTCACGTTGTTTTTCTTTATCCAAAGAGTTTTATGGGCTGCTTGAAGTGAATAAGACGTTTCTCCGAATTGTAACAGACAAAACATTAATTTTATAAATGCAGTCTTTCTGTGAAGGCTCAGATCAATGTAACCCCATAATTTGCAGATCGGTTGTTATCAATTTTGTATGTGTTTAACCAAATCGCCTTAAAGATTTGAAAACATTTTGGTCTCTTTAAAGAGTAGCAATTATTTCAGATGAATAATAAAACCTTCATAGTTATAGGACCGACAGCTTTTTCTCTGTATTCCGATTAATTAAAACCGACATTTTGCGAATCGTGATACACATCATTAAGTGGGCTAAATGTTGTCTCACTTAGAACATTGTCGGTCGGAGAGCCATTTTACAAGTTGGGCTTAAGCAATATGATTCCGTGTGTACAAAATTTATTCACAGGTTCTGATAAAAGATTTTTATAACGGTTGGAACCGTTTTTTCATGGGGTTTATCATACGTTTCAGTTATATATTAATATCTTATCTGTGTATGTGTATTTCCGGTTAAATTGTGATCGACTGACGTCTTTTAATCGTATGTCTCGAAAATTTTAAACGCCTGATTGCCTTCACTGTAGTGAACATTCTAATAGATTTGTAATCATAGACAGCAAGTCTACTAAAAATATGTAACACAATGGTACCACCAATCCGTATGGCTTTGAATCCCTGAAATTAAGCTAACGACATAGAAACAATTTAATCGATTCACAAGTTAACTGAACGAAACCTGAATAACCAACAAGCTCACAATCATGCTAATCACATCATTCTACAACTTTTCAAATCGATATCTGCAGTATACGTGGAGGTACAAAATTCTAGTAGCCAAAAGTATAGTTGTGTGAATTGGACAACTGCAGGGAAGTCAGTAACGGCGTTTGCTACGTGAAACAAACGACTCAAACTTTCCACTGGATATTTATCCAATCAGCTGACTCAGATAAAGTGGGTTACAGAATGACTCAGCCAGTGCTTGCAGTCTACTTATCCACAAAACTTGAGACCAACCAAGATGTTCAGGACGACCACATTAAAATCAAGACAACTCCAGCCGAATCATAAAAGCCACGAGCTAACCTGATCACCATTAGGGCGAGCACAACTTCATTGTTAACTGTTCTTGTACACAAACGGTAGGCCTCTCACGACCAGTAACATGCACATGGATGAACTCTGTTAGAAGCAGTTTTTGTAATGCATCTAAATATCGGAGGAACTTTTCGGATCGAAACCATGACCAATCATCGAAATGGAACTAAACTGGCAAGTTGAACGCTAGTCATATCAGTTTGTGGTCGAGTAACTGAGTGTGATCATTCGTCAGGCCTATAGTTGGGTTACTAGTTTTGGTGTTAACATGTCCATCTCAAAATCAAGAAGGCTGAAGCGCAAATTCCGGTCCGGATAAAGATCCACTCCACTGGTGAGCTCTAATCAGACAGCGAACCTCACCTCCCCTCCTTCGTATCTGAAACCGACAGTCGATAGGCTTACCATAACACTGAAGCTGGGACTAGATTTGGATGACGTTTAATTTTTAATCTCCTCGTGTAACTGACACTTATTAATGTGCGTACACGACTGTATTTGGAGTGATGAAGAACGGGTTACTGAATAGCCTACGTAAACACAAGTATAACGCACTAGGCTATCAGTGACGATAACAAAATTAACGAATACAACAGAGGATTTAGAGAGTTCAAACAAGTCATGGTAATCAAAGAATTTGACACACAGAAGGTTACACAAGTATTCAGGATGACCATCACAATATTCCAAATTACAAATATCCGAGAAATAAATATATTGCGGGGTAACTGTAGATTGCTGAGGTGCTATCGAATTCGCGACGACGTTCATAGTACGCCGGAACTGGAAAGATTGAGTCAAAAATACGTGTACTATCCTCACGTGACTGTTCAAGCACAGTGAAGAGCAGATCGGTACGCACAAATTTTATATTACATTGCAAGATCATTCTAGTCAATTTGAACAAGATGCAGTTGACGCAAAAGCGTTGTTGTGAAGCATTGTTAGTTAACAAAAATAAGAAAAAACCCGCACGTTCTTGCGATCCGCTTTATGACTGTGCCATCATTTTAGACTGCCACCTTGGAACGTGCACGCTGATCGTTGTACCAGGGCTTTCTTTGAGTGTTCCTTAATTCATGCATTGTTTGTCGCACTGGCACTTCTAAGTGTTTGAAAGATGTTACACTGCACCTGAGGAAACAGTGAAAAGGCTACTTTACATCTTCGTGGCAGAATATTGTAAAGAAATGCCGTTCGATAATATAAGACCTTCAAGTCCAATGCGAACGTTCCCACACCACGCAATCGCTCACGTCTATGTATTGATATTTCAGTCCACAACGCATTGTGTGCACTTCTGCCTGGTTCTCTGCATTCAACCAAAGCTTTCCGTCACGGATTTTGCATGCCATTTCACGCCCGTTGAGCTCAATTCGTTGATTGATGAATCACTTGATTGCTCGTGTTGTCGCTCTGGACTCTGACCGTATCTCATCACCGCATCGAGATATTCCAACAACTGTTGGAACAATCGCGCCCTAACTTGGTCACCTATCACGATATGAGCAGAACAAATGCCCAATTAGGTGCTAGTCACGTAGATATCAGCTACAGGAAAACTGATTCACTCCGGAAATACTGGTAGTGTCCCATAAACTACACTGCAGGCTGTGTGATGAGTTACATCCGGATTTCAATACATCTGGCGTCTTGACGACCAGGTAACGTTCACCCGGCAGACTACTGATAAGGTTTACGTGTCTGTTGTGAAAGCGTCTGTTGTCTATTTGTTACTCTGGCTGATATTAATAAAGAGTGGACTGGTTGCATCACATTGCCGTGCATTGCACGTTTAGGTATGAACAATGAGACGACGCTCCTTATGAATCGGCAGTTTTACACTACCATTAGACAAATATCGGGTTGACACAATGAAACAGATTTGCAGTGTTGGGTGCAATTCAAAACGTCATGCCGTTTTCGCATTTTTGAGATCTATTAACCACGCTCATGTGCAGTAAAGCGATGAGTGGAGCTTCTCCTCAAAGGGCTGGTTAGATGCGGTTCATCTTTATTGAGAAGTGTATAAAACCAACCAATCAAATGAGCAACGCAAGCCACCTTTAACCATTTGTGCTGCAAACAAGGTATTTGTGTCCACTTGGTTTTACGGTGACAGAGTTTTAAATGTGTGTTTAGGAGACAGAAGGTCCTGATGATACACGCTGGTGGGCCCATTACACACCAAATAACTTCGTAATGTGACGATATTGTGTAGTGAGGAGTATCGATCCTGCTTTACTGCTCACATCAATGCTATTCGGTAGTGAGTGCCAGAACATATATTTTGACATTGAAGTATTCACAGGAAAAATACAAGAAGAAACATCGGAGTGCAGCATCGCATGAAATAGGTCTTGGTACCTGAAGGAACGTGAAGGAACTGAGCATTGATATCTGTGGCAACCGTGACGGTCTGGGTCCAGTACCGCGCGCAGATGAGTGGTTTTGTTTGTTGTCTTGTTGAAACGCATAACTCATGTATTGCTTTCCTGAATAAATAACCCTTGAGCCATCAGTGTTCTTGGCTCGCAACACCTGGTGTTGTCGTAGTTGTTAGATGCTTCAGAGCCCGGGTGAACGGAACAGAAGGAGACAACGTAAGATATGGATTGTTCTGCCACCTATAGATTTGCAGTCAGGTGGCAACTGTGTGGGGCACAGAGAAACAGGCTAGGACATGTAATTACTTGTCATATTCAAGCAGTGTGATGAAAATAGTCTCGGTCCAGTGGTTTGTATAGAAAGATAACCTATCACGGATATAACATTTATGTTTAAACACAAAGAATTTTCCAAATACATGAATAGTATCTTTGATATATGTTGAATATCACTCAAATGATGATAGCTCACGCATTCGCAAGGAAATTTTAGTCAGCGAGTTCTAAAAAGTTAATAGGATTGCTTTCAGCAAGCCCCAAGGTCGGCTTGTCACCAATCATCTCGAAAGAACTCTGCACATGTAGAAATATGCATACTGAAGTTTTGTGAATTCTGATGGTCGTAATGTGCTACCTTGCTTGGTGTCCACTGCGACAAAAGAAAAGACTGAATGATTGAGGATTGAAATTACCTACGTGCATGGAATAATTTCTTTCTTCAACTTTACATCTCAATATTGAAACAGAACTCTTTCTGAGCTGTATTAATCTGCAAGATGCCATTGCTCTAGCCGTCCGACCCACTCAACTGACCACATTCAAGCTAACTGTAGGGGTGATTGGTAGTGTTGTTCTCGTGTGTTTGGATCTCGTACGAAATGCTTCCGTGTTCTCAGCTGTAACTCACCTTATGCCTGTGGTACTGGTGTTGTTAAATGCGTCATCCTGTTTGGAAGCTGGCGTTGCTACCTAAAAACACCGGCCAACGTGGTCAAATCTGCAGTCTCAAACAGAATCGCGTGTCGACAGTGCGAAAACTACTGCACATAAAATTATACCTACAAATAACTATTTAAAAAAGCTATGTGAGCTGCCCATAGTTGAGGTTCGCTGAATGGTGACGTGCTGTGGTAGGCAAGCTACGAGATCAGAGGATTAAGGTAGTCAGTTAAGCCTGTAAATTTCTTGCGTCTCTAGATCACTGGCGGTCCTGACTCGCTTTGGTGGTATCATAAACACAATAGTATAGTATTAGAACAAGATACAAACCGACCAGATGACCAGATCGAACGGAATTATGATGTTGTAGCAGCATGTGAACCTTGCATTTTGGCTATGACACAAGCAGAAAGTACCCAATCCCAGTCAACCGCATTTTTTTCTTGGTAAGTGTTATTCTACCCCACATTGAGAACACGCATGATTCAAGGGAGCCAAAATTGTGGAGAAAACGTAAAGTGCTCCAAGAATTTTGTCACAGCCAATTCCTCCAAATTGGCCGCATTCTTCGATATTCCCACCACTAAAAGGTGAGGACGGTAACTTAGAAGAAATAATTTTTTCTAGTTGAGATAACCAATTATCCTGGAAAGTTCACTTTTCCTTTAACTTTACTGCACGATGTTTTTCATGCAGAAAACTGTTTTAATGTCGTTGACGCAGCTGAGGTTCATCTTAGCCGGGATTGTAAATACAAATTTACGTAGTGCTATCAAATTTGCTTACCATCCTGAACAACTTCACATGCTTACGAAATACGTCATTTCAGCGGATTGGTATGTTGTTGGTCCTCAAACAACGACCTGAATCTGGGAGTACACTCATTCATTCCACAATCTAGAGATTCAAACGCTCCAGTGAAATGTACCTCCAGCAACTGTACTTCCTTGAAATCTGTAAAACGTGTAGTCATGATAAAGTCAAATATATATTACCTATGTTAAAAATGGTTTCAAAGATCTGAAGGCTTGCTGACAAAGTAAGCGTTTATTTAAAGCCATTAATACTCCTATGATACGGGACCTAAAGTTAAGGACGATCGCAGTTGGATGAGTGAAGCGCCCATTCATTTCGTTGAGAAACCATTAACCTCTTGCAGTTTGTTAACGTTTATCGAGAGCCACTCGTGCCTTTCAAACATGAACAAATTAGTTTTGTTACGCTTTGTGAAAGCAAAGTAAAAGATTCACCACACCAGGATTGTGCCAAACATCATTGAATTTAGAGGCACTCTTATTTAGCGTATTTCTAACATTTTTATCAATAAGCTAACAGGCACCAAAAACTACAAATAAATTCCTTTCCGGTAATACCATTTAAAGTAAGGTCAAGTAAGAGATGTATGAAATTCCATATCAACTGATCAATTTGGAAATAGACTGTCATGGTTCACGAGATTAGAATCAAAGCACGCGCACGCACTGAGTCACGTAGACCGGATCGATCGACTTGGAGTCACGACTTAACACACGTGACGGCATTCTACACCCGCAGCACGTGGCCACATTTCAGCGATCGTGACTATGATGACTCACTCAGACCATGCACAAATGACTCACCATGAAGTCATCATAAACCGCACGTTGGCAACAGGCTTCTGCGCAGGGCTTACATAAATCAGATGGGGAAAGTGAGGCTTTGGAATGCTGCGTATCTATCTATGGTGTACCCTGTAAACTAGAAGTGAGAAGATACAAAAGGGCACAATAGAAACTAGCGAGCGCGCACGATTTGAATTTGGATCGCAGAGCAAAATATGCTGTCGTGTTGTCAGCGTTATTTTGATGTCCGTTCGTGTCATTCGCCTGCATGACTTATTAGGTTCCTGGCTTATGCTTGTTCGTGTTATCTCCTTCTTCAGCACTATCGAAGGAAACCGCACCTTTGAATAATGCTGTCCCCTGGTGTCGCCACTTTGGTCAACATAAGTCCACGGGTGACCAAACAAATCGGCTAGCTTGTATGTTACATTACTAATATCTTTAACACCGGTTAGTAATTTTGAAATCACATACAAGGCAGCACCCACACAGCATTTTGTGGTTTGGTCATGTATATTACGGGTATAGCTTACATCGTCTTGTGGGCTCCTATACGACTGAGTTTTCGTTTTAGTCTCAGTTCCATGTCCACGGCTGTCTTCACAGTGTGCATAGCGTACAACACAAAAAATTCAGTTACAACTCCTATATTGGAATAGCTGTTACGAGACAGTACGTTCTTGTCTAACGTACCTCTGTTTATCTGAATGTAAACGATAGTGTACCAGAATATCTGGAGTTTTGTTCGTAGAAAGGTAGTTTTGGTGACTGTACTTGAGGAAAACATCTAAATTTTTGCTCTTGACAAAAGTGTCCAGTTCGTAGAAAATGCGTCCATGTTAGTTATGGCTATGAATCCAAATGATATATTAGTGTCACTCTGAAGCTATTTACTTGGCATACTCATTGGGGAGTGATTATTGTTATTGTATAATGAGTGTTGTTAGCGGTCCAGCACATCCTTCAGTGAAAAATTTAGACAATTTAGGTGGAATAACAGTGGAGGGGTAATTACGTTAACCAGAGAGTTTAAACTTCTGCTGGTACGCGGACTCGATTTACACAAAGTACCAGTGAGCCAACAGAACGAGTTCTATACACACTTGGTTGTTTGGCCATTGTTGAACATCACTATGTCGGTCAAATTAATAAATTGGCAACCCAGCCGTGCACTTCATGTTAGTAAATCGGCATATTACCGATTTACTGACACACAGATCATGAAGAAATTTTCTTCCACTCAATCATTTCTAACGTCCACACGTGTGAAAAGATGCATACAATTTCAGGTGGTCGATTAGGGTACGGTCTCAGCAGACGCAACAGGAACGATGCTCAATAGGCTATTGAACAGTGATGGCGCAGTACATTGGTAACCGAATCGAGCATACAGAAAACAAACAAGCAGTCGCATAACAAAATCGGATTTACATGTTGATTGGTATTAAACTTCACAAAAATTCTGAAACAAAACGTGAGACATGGGATTTCATAAACTAAGGAGTATGAATAATAAAATAAAAAGCGAGTCCATCGCCGTAGCTATGGCCACGGCAACTGAAGGTTTACTGTATTTACTTTGCTTACACAAATTCCGGGCTCAGAATGCGGACGCTGATCGATTTCATCATAGACAAGTGTCTTCCTGAGATTCTTGCTAAGCACTTGGGGTATTTTAAAGATAATCTGTGATTTCAACTTGAAAGGAAGTTCTAGTCTAGGGCTCAGCGATTCGAGCTAACAGACATTAACTGTGTCTTCATTTCGGGACTATCGGGCAACTTGATCATCAGTCACGAGCGAATGTGCTTAACCGTTCACATATGATAATTCGCCCGCGCCCAATGTGAGGTCAATGGCGCAGTGGTAAATACGGTTGCATCATGAAGAGCATGGCCGGAATGTTAGTCTCCGCAGCGGCTAGGATATGCACTATTGGCGAGCTCTAATAAGAGCGAAACTCTTGGCTAGTACTTCTGCTGTTCGAAAGAGGCTGACTAGAAAGTCTACGGGAATGCGACGGCTGCGATCACTTCTGGGTGATGTTCAATCTACATAAAAACCAAAATCACCTGCCATTCATCAATAATCAGAAAAGTATGCTTAACGTTGGCTATATTCACTCTCAAGTAGGTATCCTGAACTTGCACCGTTAACAGATATGATACTGACACTGAGTCCCAGCCGGTCACTTGAGATGAAAATTCGTTCTTCATATAAGAAAAAATCAGAAGCGAATTATGGAGAAGAAAGCTGTTCGTGATTTACACGTCGTGAGATGTCTCAATAAGCATATTTTACAAATAGTAAGGACTGCCAAATTTCCGGCGTTTCCGTTTGCCTGAGAATGGTCGTTACATCACTTTAGTCTCAAAGATAAGGCAGCTTGAAGGCTAACATGTTCGTCACGAATGCCCCACAATCAGAAGTGTATAGTTAAAATGTATACTGTGGACGGCTAGAATCAGCAAAGTCCCACAACGCTAGTTTACCACAATGATAAATTCACATTATGTAACGAAAAGGCGTTCAACAAAGCACAATCTTTATTGTCCGACTCGCTAGTTCTCACGCCACACGTGCGCTCGCGATTTTGAATCGCAATTCCAGTCCGCAACACCCCCTGGTTTCCGCTCACACGTCGTGTGCACTTCTACCCGGTTTAGGTGTGTGATTTACGCCTTCTATCTGGAGGTTTTCTGCTTGCCACCCTTCGTCCGTTGATCCGATTTCTTCGAGCGATGGCTTGTTCGGTCGCCCGTGCTGTCCTCCTTCCATCCACTGTGGGCTTTGATCGTACTCCACAACCGTGCCGAGATACTCCTGCGAGTGTTGGTATAATCAGGCCTTCAATTTGGTCATTCATTCTATTTCGGCCGCCATGTCTAGCCCGTTGGTCCGATCCGGTTAAGCGATGACTCATCCGGTCGCCCACGCCGTCCTCCATCCACCCGCGGTGGGTTTTTGAGCGCACCTCCCCCCTGTGTTGAGGTATTCCACCGAGAGTTGGAATGCTCGTACCACCTGCCTGACAGTCCACCACAATTACAGCAGCGAACACATTTCAAATTAGAAGAGTAATTGTATATACATGCTTACCTTTATTATCGCCAGATCGCATCGGGTGAAAACGGATCATCAAATCTTGCCAAAAAGTGCCGTACATCGCTGTATTCTTGATAAGGGTATCACTGTAATTTATGGAAATGTTTATAGCAATTAGGTGCTGTCATTGTAAGTTGTAGACCTAAAAGTAATGTATACGAATCTTGCATCGAACTAGGCCATCTATTCGTAAAATCTCCTTCAGGTGTTGACAACTTGTCACAACCCCAAATCTTTCCTTCCAATTCCGCCTCCTCCATCAATGAAACGATCTTGTCCAATCAGAATGAACAAAAGTTCCGAGAACAATTTAGAGGAAACCTTCGCTAACTGCTTGGCTGCTCGACCGTCATCTAGCCATGCTTACTGGTAATTTAATGACCTTAATTATTATCTTCAACAACTTTCCTACAATTTTTTTGACTGAAGAATATTTGTGCGTCACAATGCGTCGTACTGTATTTCTTCCCTATGCCTCACGCTTTTTGGAGCGGAGCAAAGTGGCTTCTTGCGCTCGTCGTTTGATTCGACTTGGAAGCAACTAACGAGGACGGTCCAGTTATTCTGGGGACGAAGGTTTTCGGTGTTCTTTATTTCAAGGATGAAAATTTGAACTCCGTCAAATGCACTTGGGTGATTCACCGTAACTACACAAGAATTTATAACACAACTATGGCTTGTTACGTTACAGTTAGTTGAAGCCTGAGTACTTTGGTACCAGCTGGTCAATCAGAAGTAATGAAGCACATTAACCCGCCACTAAACCCAGTGTACGAATTTCAGCGAGCTCATTCGGTAAATCTAATATGAATCTAGGCTCAGCTCGAATCAACTTATTGGTTTGTGAAATCGAATGAGACCTGCATGAGATTAACAGTAGGATTGTCGATTGCTCAGTTTATACCGTACGCAGCCAATGCACACATGACTGGTGAGGTTCTTTTCCAGGTTATTCCGTCGCGATGATCAAATGAAAAGAACGCCAACTCATCACCAGGGGCAGCTTGCGCCGCACCACTCATAGCTACACTCGTACATGTCTTATTCCATCTATACTCGGAGTAGTCAGAACGAGATCCCGTAAATGGAGGTCTTTAATGTCTAGCCAGTCCATTCTAGTTAACCATATGGTAGGCCAGTGAGAACGTTAGACCATAATCTCTCGGGGGGGAAAGCACTGAAAGATCCCAACGATAAGATCTGAGTCATGAAGAAAGATCTTGAAGGTATAGGGCAGAAAGAATTCCACTACGTGATCTTATATAAACTTTTCATCTGGTTGAACTAATAAACGCAAGAAAAGTTGAACTAACAACCGAGCAAACCGTTCACCGTAAAATGCATCGACACAGCTAAGTAAAAGAAAGGGTAGAAGGCCGCCATCACCCAGGTTTTCAAGAATCAGAATGGGTGATATATATATATATATATATATATATATATATATATTTGTTCCTAACATATTCATCATCTCTTCCTTGACGGTGTAGTGAGAGAACTTTGACTACTTCCAATTAGGAACAGTTAGCGCATTCACGTTCACAGTCATTGCAATTCGACATGATTAAGTCACCATAATCCATAACACTTATGAATCCCTTGCATACCACGCGCCGGAATTCACGTTCATTTAATTGTCTTTCACTAAACTTTTTGACGTCTGACTGATACTCTTTCAGGTGGTTCCGCTCAAAACTGCATTTTTTCAACATCTGAGGTCGACAGTACAAGTGGAAAGACTAAATTGGGCTTATTTGGATTACGTCCTGGTACAACAGCTCTTGACCAATAGGGTAACGTCTACCTTTTCTCAGATTCCGTACAACCAGTTCATGATTCTTTCCTCATGTATCCAAAAGATATGGTCTATTCAACGAAGCTGGTCTAATCTCTTTCACACCTGCTCGGTGAAATGCCTCTGGGTTCAGAGCGATGTGTGACCACCTCATTCTCAAGATGTTTCCCAGACGTCAAGGGCGGAAGCGGTTCGGGTATCGCCTCTTCCGACAACAGACTATCGAGTTTTCACTCCTGCAAAACAATTTGGATGGTACCATTGTAATACAGCCGAGCATGTTTTCACTCAACATCAGGTTGTAAGTTTTCCCGACACGTCTTTCAAAAGGTCCCAGTGCAGCGCTAGCTTTGGAAACCAGAACCTACAACTCGCAGTATACGCAGTCATCTTTTGACAGGTTTCTTTTCAAGTAAAAGAAATCTGAGGGAACATCCATGATGACCTCATCGAAGCAAAGTTTAGGTGAATTCGTAACATCCTTCTTCTGGGAAGGTTAGAAATAACGGAATTTCTCACCAGGTTTGGTGACCAGTGTGAATTTGGATGCTGAAGTTGAGAAGGCTGTGGTCAGTCGTTGCAGTTTCTTCTCTTATTGCGCAAGTAGCGCGCTGTCAGTTGCAAACAATAGCATGTGAATACTTGTAACAAGCTCAAAAACCAGAACGTCGGATTTTTGGCAGAGCAACATCCAGGTGATGATTATTAACAGTACGGTTAAAAATAAAGTAAATAGGGTTGAGGTGAAGCAAAACCATGCTTCATACGTTCGATAATGTAAAAATCATCAGTGATCAATCCACACGACTCCACCTTCGACTCCTTGCTCACGTTCAGCAGTTCAACCAAGTAAACGAATTCACCTACAGGTGTTCGTCTCTGAGTGTTGAAGGTATGCTAGCAGATAAAACAGTAATACATCATGGATTTGCTCAACAGCATTCAAGAAAGAACAGATGCACGTTATGAGCTGAGATGAACAAATTCGGTTTCAATGAGCTCTAATGAAGTGGCACTCTTTTCAGGATAAGTTCATGATGATTACTTTGATTATGATTTGTACCATAGTATATAGGACATAAACCATGGTGTTTAGTCAACTGTGAAGGATGGGAATGCTCGCATAAAAATGGATATACCAAAAATGGGCATGTATTTCACGAAGGCCGTGTAGACAACCAATAGTGACATGTGAGGATACGTACAATGTAGACCAGAAAGTAAAATGCACAATTATCTTTGGTGTGTTGCTTCGGACATGATATGAAAAGAATAAAGCTGGCGCTGGCAACTTGCTCGTAATGAGTTACAGAATTACGTGACACTGACTGATTAGCTACTCACTTGGATTGTGTAAACCAATGTGGTGTACCAGTAAAGTTATTTGATGAAAATGACTGTACGATTTATGTTGGAGTAGATTTCACTACAACTCCACTGGTGTCTACTGTAGACGAGTTAAGTATACAACATTCCACTCAATAAACATCGTAGTGAAACAAATTGCTTAAAACTAGTTGAGGCCAGATTTCGGCGACAATAACATCAACAACAATCTACTTTGTATGAATAAGACGACCTAACGACATCAGATCACAGTTTCCTCGACAATTGTTGTCCACATTTACCGGGAAAACAGTGGTTTTATAGCTACTCGAAGTGGGCAAAGTGTATCAATTAGTTAGGCAGCAACTGAGGCCAGCTAACTTCAGCAACAGTATTTCTATGAAGGCAGTGGTTAAATGCCTGAAGTTATGAACCCCCGTGCCACGGGAAAGCAAACAATCTCTCGGCTCATCAAGTCAATTACAGTCTACGAATACAAATGTGGACGAGACAGACTGAACGATGACAGAATCAACCGCCAGCTGGAAACCACCGTTACCGAAACCTCACCAAAATATATTCAATAAACGGTTTTACCGCCATCAGGTAGATACATAACAAACATGCGGACGGAGCACGTGACATCGATCACCAAGCCTCATCTGATAACGCAAAAAGTGATTGACGCAACAAAGTCCGAAGCATCTAATTCATTAAAAGACGGGGAATATCTCCATTCCTTAATTTCAGTAATTCGTCTTAACACCCATACCACTTTATCCGTTTACTTGTATATCATTCACACCATACTAGACTAGGCTGAGAGAGTTGCAGTCAGCTGCGGCCACCATATTCTGTACAAAGAGACATTTTTCCTGGTAGAAACTGGGCAAGTTTCAGTTTTTCTGCAGCTATCTCGTCCACAATGAACAAAGCTAACAAAACCTGCTCACGAGTAAATCGTATATCGGTACACTTTTGTCTGCTCTATTCAAACTTGTAACTGGGAATGATTATTTGCAGTTTGTTATTGCTAGCATTGCTTGATACTCAGTATCGTCCCATTACATAACATTCGTTGAACATTGCTCATTCACACAATTAACATTTTATTGGACTGAGTACAACATCCTCGATCTAGCAACACTGTTCATCAGTAACGAGAATTTGAACGTCGACTATGAAGTAGGAAGCCAACTAATGCGTGATAATTTCGCCTCAGGAAGTTAGGTTGAATAGTGAATTTGTGGTGACTCACTGGTTAGCGATATAATGTTGACATGGACACTAGTAGAATAGGGTAACGGCAGTTAGGTCGACGCACTGACCGTCAACTATCTGGCTGAATGGAGTGAGCCGGGCTTTTTGAATCACATAATAAACAGTTTGGACAACGAGCAGTGATCGAAAAATCTTCGTAACCATTATTTTCCATCCACAATGGTTATTTCACAATATAAAAAAACAGCCAACTGATGAAAACTGTACAGTGGTTAACTTATCCTTCAAAAGAAAAACACATCCGCTTTTAGACTGAGGTGGTTCTGCGTGCCTGGCTCATTTTTCTACAAATGTATACGATATCCCGTATATGGATGGTAGTTAGGATAAACGATGACATAAGGGGCGGATTGGATTGTTAACTGATCAGTGGAAAAATTAGTACTATTCAACAGATGTCGTTTAGGTGACCGGAGCCAGTTAACGACTGCACCTGTGTTGATAGCGCTGTTTCATGTAAGTTCCTAGATGGTAAGCCTAACCTAACCATTCGCTGTCAGCTGTTATATCGGAATGAGCAATATGCACATCCTATCTATGCAAACTGAGTGGCGGAAAACTTTCATGAGCTCTTTTGATACAACGGTGCAGGCCAAATGCAGTGAGTCAAAATCGAGGGCATTTTCACGTCCAGGGGGTGGAACGACATCACACGTCGCTGCCAATTCATAAAATATCATACAACGACCGTATTTCATGAGAAAATTCATGAATGAATAAAGGTCAGGAGAGACACGAATAAATTACAGCGGAAAGACAACACACCACCAGACGTAAACCACCAAAAATGAACAAACGATTTCTTCGACGTCAACGAGAGTAGAGGTGAACAAACAGGACGGAGATAAAAAGCTATCCGAGCAGTATCATCAGATGCTCACCAGGACAAAAGATTGGTGTGGATTTACGTATGGCTCATTTGTCACAAAAACAGCCTCGCTCGATCCGATCCCTTGTCTCCTTATTCTTCATGTACATAAATTATCCAAGTGCAGCAAACTATATTTGACCTGCTTCATTTGCCAGCTAACTCTGCAAGTAGCAGGTCACCAGCTTGGGAAAATCCTTCGAATTGGCGAAAGAAGTATGCCAACAATTGACTTTTCTACATTCTAGGTGAACCGAGCTGACTTCCGACGACCGTTGTATCGACCCGAACGACGAATTAACAATGACGTTCCGAAGCAACCACAATTTACCGCCCCGTGCAAAATGAACT
>LUCH01017572.1:0-32111 GCA_013368495.1 Paragonimus heterotremus
GAAGAAGGCTGCAGAACAAACATAACTTTCGCAGTACTCGTGATAAAATTCAACACATGGGCTCACCAATTTGTAGGGGACTAACTCAATACAAAGGTATATAATAATAATAATGGTATATTTCTCAACGCATCTGTGAGAAACACGCTCAGATGAGCGTGATCAGTACACACATTTTAACGTGAAACCCATAACGTACACACCAAAATGCTTCTTTCGAGCGTTGAAGTTGCCAAAGCCAGCTGCCCACTCCACGACCGATCGAACCGCCATGGTTCCAGTGGTGTCATAATGGTGACATGATTGTACCGAAACGTTGCCTCCGTGTTTGCCGATGACATGTGTGACTTCACCCAAACTAGCTACCTGTTTTCATTCGTTTTACCCTGACGACTCTGTTTCATACAAATTGTTATGTAATTAGCCTGATGCTGAGTGGCCGAAATCGAGCTTGTCTGCTACACCATTTTTTCTGGTGACTAGGGTTGTCACTGTCTGAGATATTACGAGAAATTACAGAACAGATGTTGTCCACTGTTAATGTAGTTTTCAGAAGAACTTGTAGCAAATGAATTCGTCAAAGAGCAAGATCAAATTGTGCGTGCAACGATTTTTAAGTCCACAGAAGTGTATGGTGACAAGACACCACTCCAAAGGGAAATATTGCAAACCAATATTTCCCAGATAAAAAAGAACTCAAGCAACAAAGTCAGTAACCCCACTTACTTGGATGTTGATCTCGACTGCCTCGAATCTTTGCCAGACTAGCAATTTGTAACCGGCAAAACCGTTACGATGTCAGTTCAGAAAATTATTGAAAAACAAACCATGTCCAGCTCAGTTGATGCCAGGAGCGAGCAAGTTTCTTCAAAGCAAACCAAAATGAGTATTAAACATACCTCCCCCAATGATCGACGATTCCCTCCGTCAACCAAAACGCTGATTGGAATGAGTCCTAGACCTAAGGCACCGAACCTTCTCCGGGGTGTTGGTGGCAGTATCCTAAAGTTTCAAAACAAAGACACGGTGGGACAAGCAAATCCATCTCCTTCTTGCTATGGGCATTCTCCTCCATTATCCTGAGTGACTGTACATTCCAAACGCAGATCTAAAACGCCTGAAGAAGGCTCCAAACTAGCAGAAAGACTTACTTAAGAGAAGGGTTTTGGGTTTGCGATATACGGGTTAATTGACGGCATTTCACAAGCGCTGCGTATCTAGTTCTGAGAATCACATTCTAAGAGCCAAGGCTTTGCACGTGGAGATAAACAATTGGTCTACTGCTTTTAAACCAATGCACAACTATAATAATTTTCACATTTTGCATGCATTACCCAATAGCTCCACAATACCCTATCCTTCTATCCGAAACACGTCTGCTTCTATAAACCAGATTCCTAACGTATGTACCCCGTCAAGTACATCGCCACCTGATCATATAACTCACACAAATGTCGTGGAGTCAAATCTTTGCAACGTCCACTCGAACATGAGTGGAAAACCGGTACTTCCCACGGACCGGACCTCTCCGTGTGATATTTCGTAACCCACTTCCCCATCTGTCATGCAGTTCTTTGGCAGCATAAGTGTGCCTGACAGAAAGAATTCCATTAATTTACCACTCATAAACGTGAGAGCATTGATAAGTAAGATACACATCATTAGATCCTTTGTTTTTTGTGCAATCCCCATATAATTCTCGTCACCGGGACGTGGTGCTCACTTGATACTCCAGGCAGGTAAATAATCTTCATAGGATATAATATATTTCGTACGGATCGTTTCATAGGACGAAGGGATGGATGAATCAATTACCTAAGAGAGCAATTCTCCGCAGCTACACTTGACAAGTCTAGTCTTAATAAAATCAAAGGCTGGTTGTAGGTAACGGACTCTACAATTTCTCGCGACCTACTTATCGGATGATTTTACCGACCGCCTAATGCTACCAGCAGTGACTTGACTGAGTTCGTAGGAAAGATAAATCATGTTCCACAAATACCTTATGAACACTAAATAATAGGTGGTGACTGTAACATGCTGACTATCCCCTGGACCTTATTCGCAGCTCCCGCAAAGCTAGCTGATTTTCTTTCATGCATTCAACTGAATAGATGAAATCAACATGTCTTGGCGCCCATCAGACAGAAACATATTTAGGATCTCATATTCACCATAGGTGTCTGGTCTGTAGGGATATCCGCTCTGAGACAATTCCCAGGAACTGATTATAATATCATCAAGTGTCAGTTTGACTCCAATTCGGTTATCAAACCGATAACTGTATTCTACGTTCTGATCAAATGCATCCATTGGATTGTGTTCTTCTACCTACTAAGATCCCTAAATTGGAATAGGTTCTTTCTTACATCCGACACAAAAGTAACAACCGAGGAATTTATCAAACGTTTCTTTTTTGTGTCAATAGTCTGGCCCCCATAAAACCAAAACGCGTTGGTTCGTATGTGCTAGGTAGACTCCTTACTGCAAAAGGCACTGGCAAACTTAAATCACTTAGGCCGATGCACAGAAGAACACTGGACTTCTCCTTAACGATGCAGATGAGCCGTATGTTTGAATACAATGAACGCAGAATGCAACTGCGTTATGCAAACGAAGAATAGCTGGTGCTTGGCAGTGAACGGAAAGGTATGGAACTAGTGCAACTGATGATACAAAAAAGTCCATCAGGGGTCTCTTTATAAAAGATAAGACGATTGTTGCTGACCCTGTTGAAATATGTGAACTCTACAACTCACATTTTGCTGCCGCGTTTAGCGTGGGGAGCACAGTATCACCCGTTCTGTGCGACGTGTTGACTGATGTTGGAAATATCTATTCGCAATTAGCTACAATCAAACCCACAATCCTCACTAGGCCTGATGGTACCCCATCAGTCGCTATCAGGCAAGGAGGTAAGGATATACCCATCCTTTACTAAATTTGTTCACGCTATCACCTTTACCCAGCACTTTCCCTTCCTAGTGGAAAAGCCAATAATTATGTCTCGCTGCAAAATTGGTTCAAGGCACGAGATTAGTAACTGTCGGCCAATAAACCACACATCAATCCGCTCAAAAATGCTTAAAAGGATTATAAAAGCGTCCACTGTCGAATTATTAGTCACAAAACCTTGTAAACCTTTCGCAGCACGGTTTCCCTAATAGGCGCTATTGCATGGCATGTCTATTGGAATTCTTAAACCATATATCGATATCTGCCGACTCAGGAAATGCAGTAATTATCATACTTCTAGACACGCAAAAGGCTCTTGGTCTCATGCCCCATGAATGCCTGTTAATCAAAATAGCATCCCTTGGCATACAGAACCTTTTGTACAGCTGGATTTCGTCATATCTTGAAGGCCGCACCAAAACTATCAAAAAGAGGGAGCACTGCTCAACGCCCAAACCGGTGACCAGTGGGGTGATTCGAAGAACCGTTCTGGGGCAACTGCACTCCCCCATGTACACAAGAGATGTATGCGATGTTACTTAAAATGGCGAACGCTTTACGTTTGCTGGCGATGTCAAAATCGATGGAACAAGCTTTCTCCGAAGTGAACTTGTAAAGACAAGTTAGTAGTGGTGTATTGTACAATCTTTGTTCGGCCTGATTCCGCTGCATCTTACCAAGTGCATACTGCAGAAATAAAAATTACAAAATATGTATAAAATTGTGACTTACGGAGAATACTCTGTCCATGTGTGGGGAAAAGAAGAAGAAATTCACTGACACTACGAAGGTAGTGCTAATCAAATAGACAGGCTCTATTTGCTCACACAATGGCGGTTTCAGACGTTTAATAGCAATTACCTCGGAAAAGTAAAGTAAGCGTTTATTCCGGTGCTTGAAAGTGACCGAAAATGCCGATGGATTGTCACTCTCGTGATTTGCCTCAAGCGCATGACGCGCAGTGGACAAATCCGGTGTCTTGTGTAAATGACCCTTGGCTTCATTCGCACAAATTCCAACGGGTTGGTTGTCGCGGTTGCACACTAACCAAGACAAATACTCTGCCATCCTGACTTCCAGCTGCCTATCCGTCACATGGATGTAGGTTGAACTGCATCCACACAAATATTGGTACACACAGTGCGACATGAGTGGGAGAGGTAGGCCGCCCTTGATGATAAGTCTTTGCGCTTTGGTGGTGTCAAAACTGAGAATTACTTTAGCCGCGTAGAAAACTTGCTTAACGGCGGAAACTGACCGACTTTTCAATCGTGAACGGACTTCTCCGCCCTTAAAAGGAAGTCCAGTTAATGTAACTTTCAGTTCAGCTAAATGGAGGGGTTGGCCGTTGACCTGTGGTTTACTGAATCTTCTTATAAACCACTGTGGATAGCCATTTGCCTTTAGTGTATCTTCAAGACGGTGGTATACTTCGTCGATTGTATCAACTGTGCATATTTTCCTGGCTCGATCAAATAAGTTCCTCACTAAACTCCGTTTGTGCCGGATTGGGACAAAGCTATCATATCGCGAGGGTTGCCTTGTCCATATAGACTTTCGGTTAAAAAACCGTTTCACGGTGCCATCAGCTCTGCGTCGGATCAATATATCTACAAACGACAAAGAGTGATCGTCTTCCAATTACATCGTAAATCGTAAGTTCACGTGACTACTATTCAGCTCTTCCATTAGCGTATCAACCTATTGTTTACCGTCAGCGATCACGATAATGTCGTCCACATACTTCTGATGAACCACGCTCACTGTGACATACTGATCCACTTTGCACTCTATATAGGCAACGAAAATATCTGCAAGGTTTGGACCTAGAGGACTTCCCACAGCCACTCCATCGATCTGTGTGAAACTCATCGACTGAAATTTGAAGTGAACATCTGTTATGCACAGATAGGGTAGGCATTCTGGTTCAGACAGCGGGATAGGAAGCAATGTTCTGTTAGAACTTAAGTAATCACAAAAACCGCTAAATTTCATTTATGAACACATTAGTGAACAGTGATTAAATATCCAGCGAGGCCATCCGTTCTTCGCTAATGTTGACCTTCAATAAAACGTTAACCAATTCCGAGCTGTCATTCAAAAAATATTTGGCTAAAGGCCGTGCTACTGGATCCGGCATTCTAACAGGCCACTTTGCAAGTTTGTGTTAAGGTGAGTTGCACATCGTCAACATTGGCCTGAGTGGAATATCCGTCTTGTGAGTTTTTGATAGACCATAACACTGAGTCGTTTGAGAACCAATCGGCCTAATAAATTTAAAGGTTTTCTCATTAATGATGTTTGCTGTAAGTAACACTTTTGAATCCGCTGTTATTCGTTTCTATAGTCCTGTCGGTTCTTTGAGTTCTTATTCTTCTCGGAATTTTGTGGGGTCCTCCAGGATTGATTCCATCCGTCTCATATAGTCATCGTGTTCCATGAGGACTACTCCGGAACCTCGGTCAGGATACAGTATCATAAGATTTTTGTTAGATTTCAACCCAGTAAGCTGTTGGTTGTGTTCAGCAGATAATAACTCACATCATCTAATCGGGGCACCTCTGAATTCCTATCCGAGATCGACCAGCTTCGGCTCCAACAACTGCTCGGCCTCTAACGAGATAGGTTGTAAACCTGAGAATTGACCAAAGAATGTTTCAAATTGTGCCTGATTCGAAATTACATTGATCTTTTCCGGCTTTCTACAGTACTTCAGTCCGAGCGAAAAGGATTCTGGTTGAGGCCTATTGAGTTCACTGGATGACAGGTTAATGACATATTTTCAAGGGTCAGACGAAAATTCTGATTTACAGGCATCGCGTATCAATGATCTATTCAAACCCTTCTGTGTTAACCGCTTTCTCCTCCGCACAGTATCGCTGCAGAGGGTCGTAAATTTGATACGACCATACAGACTGAGTTCAGCGACTACCGTTGTCAAATTCACAACGCTGGCGTGCAGATGGTTGTGTGCGTGAATCGCCTAATCGAGGTGAGATTTGGTTTATCGCCCTAACTTACTTCTGCGAGGCCTTAAGTTGTCTTTGCATAGCCTTTTGTAAAAATTAACAGGTTAGGGATTGTTTTGTATACAATCCTTCAAAAATTTTATCTAAACATTTTTCTTTGCAATCTTGCACTTCAGCCTGACCAGGCCATCAAGTCGCCTGACTGATGATTTGGGGAGGTGACATTTCAAATAACTGAAGCTAGGTTTCCCCGAAATGAACTTGAAAAGACAAGCTAATAGTGACGTATTGCACGATCTTTGTTCGAACTGACGTCGAAGTTGTTTACACCTTTCGCAAGCACGGCAACCTCGTCTTGCGTCTACAAAATGTACGACAGGAATTAGGATAATCGAAGTTGTGGTGCAAAACACTGCTCATGAAGTTCTCGGCAAACAAATAGAATATTATTACCCATGGTTGTCAAATACCTGATGGGTTTGTCTCACTATGTGGTCATCATATCCACGCCACCAGATTCGTTAAAGATCTAGGAACATGGTACTCAAACCTCTCCAATTTCTCTGAAGAAGTATTTTTTGCGTATCAGAAATTAAAATGACATTAAGCTGTATCAAAAGACATTCTTCCACGAAATGCGAAACTGGTTGTTTACAAAATGTGTGATCAACCTCAACTTGAGTATTGTACCTTCATTTACTGCCACCAAAGCAAATCTGATAGGCTTGTTTTAGAAAATCTTCAACGATCATTCACAAAATCTCATAGTGATATACATCTCCACTCACATACGGAGTGCGTTGTTCAACATTTAGTATTCACCCACTTTGGCTACGAGGATTGAATCTGAATCCTATACTTCTGTATAAACTGATACACTCGGACGCCATCACTACAGCATTCGGAGTTCATTTTCAACACAGCTCCCCATATGGCCTAAGAAATAGGGGTTTCACTTTGCCAACCCTGTCACTTCGGAAACAGATAAGCGCCAACATCTTTATTGTAAAATATTCCTACGTTTGTAATAGACTTCCGAATGAAATAAGAGCAGTTAACAATACTCAGCGTTTCATAAAGGGTTTGGACAGATACCTAAAGTCATCAAACATAAGGTCAGTCTTCTGACGACCTTTTCGAATGTGGTCCGGAGAACATTTAGCCGTCAGCAGCGTATAACGTATGTACGCGTTCCGACTTCCAGGCCCCCGTCTAAAACGGCTCGTCTAAAACTGATTACTGCGTATCCACAGTTTATTCACACACCATCTAGCATATAATTCACTACGCGTCACTTATACACAGTCGTACTCGGAATAAAAAAGGCTATAACTCACAAGTACACCTTTCCACATATATATGCCCATTCATAATAACCTGTTCATCTTGGTAATCAATCAGGTTATAATTACTGGTGGCGGGCATTGACAGTTCACTTGGCCGGCATACAAAGCTCTCCAGAGAATACTGAAAAATACTCCCTCGTTTACCTTAAATAATTCCTTTATAACCCCAATTCACATCATGTGCTATCCGCTCCGCCTCAAGCCCACCTCGTTTACCACCCAAGCAGCAGAACGTCGGGGAGCACATGTGGGCTCCGCGTGGACACCGACGGGCAGTGGAAAAATCTGTAAGCGAATCTTTTAAGCCGTGTTACAAATTTCGACTTCTCTGAAAACTGTCTCCCTACCACCATTGTTACGCGCTTCGGTATTACTGACATCGACCCATAAGTATTTCGAGAAATATCAGCAACCGTGGAACTATTATTGAACAAACTACAAAATAAGCCGATGTAAACATACACAGTTCAGTTTTCCCCTGTTCAAGAGGCTTTTACACGTGTTTCTAGGCAACAGTAATAATTTCAAACGTGAACTTGACGAACCTGCAATGAGGGCAATGTGGAGGAAGTATGAAATAAACTGGAGAGCCACCAGACTGCAGCAAATGTGTATACCAATTTCGGCAACACAGACAACATGAGAAAAAAAGCGACCATTTAATACAGCAGCCTTAGATTGTTATAATGCGAAGTATTACTTCCATTCTACTCGGTTCACATGCGATAACACTTACTTCACTAGTCGTTGTCTAGTTCGATATCCTTTGATTTTGGTTGGTTAATGATTCGCTTTGTGCGACCGCCCGCTCTGTTGCGCTCACTGTGGAACCAACGTCACGTGTCTGCCGGAAGCTCTTCACCGGAAACATCGGCGTATCTCTTCTGGCTAGTGACGTCATCTGTAATACATATCATAATAACGATTGTGGCCAAAAATCGCCTCGGACTACCTCCATGTGCAGTAGATCGTAAGCTGCCCAGCTTGTTGCATACTCCACCCCACTTCGTTGGATAGGCCAGATCATTGTTAACGAGAAAAGACAACATGCGAAGTACGGTATCCGCAACGTCCATCCTGCACATTCTAGATAGTGACTTCATCCACAGGAAGTGAGTACCTTTTAAACTGTAGCGCTTATAACGACGTCGAACACCTCTGAGTTTGCCAGCTCAGCCTCGTGTGCATTCAGTTCCTCTTGTGTCCGTGCGGGTGACCTGGATATCACCGGCATGATTGCTGGTTTCAAGCTGGTAGAGGACGGCAAACTGCGGGACATTTGTGTTTCCAATGCTTTCAGCCGGCTGGTGACGGTTGACAAGGTGGAAACTATCCCTTTAATCAAACCCAAGATGGTCGATGTGCCGCCTTGTAGGGATTCATTGCCAGCCCTAGGGAAACGTGAAGGTCTAACCACATGCTTACATGCCAGTACATACGGATTCGGAGGAACTGGTGTTCTTTCTCATCTTTGGGGGAAAAGGGGACAGGATTTCACTACGACAGGTATACAACGTAGAACTAAAAACAGGCGTTGAACTGTACAACTAGCCAGGTCAGGTTACTGAACAGCTGCACCCTGCGGTATTAACACCGGTGGTAAGTCATGAAAGACGGGCAACCGGACTGTGGACAGCCCAGCAATAGGAGAACGTTGGGAAGAGCTGAAACGTTGAACATAATTAAGCTGGAAGTACAACAGCGACGTTACTTAAGCAAAATCGGCTGGGGTAATTGCGGAAGTGGTGAATCGGGGCACACAGAAGGGGCCTGATGGCTTTCCCGGTGATCGTAATCAGCGTCCAAACTGCACCGCAGATGGACTCTGCAAACAGATAATGCGGATAACTGAAGTGTACTTACCGCTTTCTCCCGGTGCATCGTGTACCAAAGGCTGCCAGGCTACTAGTGCAGCCTGAGGTATCGTCCGACGTTTGTTGCACAATCTCCCGCTCCACAGCGCGTACGTCGACGTAGCTGTCTGAACTTTAGAGGAATTAGCAGTGCAAGACCTACTTGTTCGTGCAACATCAATGACTGCATATGCAAGGTGCAGTCGAAACCAACAAGCGCGCACAAGTCGAATTTGAATTATGTAACGGGGAGTGCTGCTGTGTGGTCGGCGCCGTTTTAGTTTTTGTTTGTGCATGGCTCAATGGGCCTTCGGCTCATGCTTGTTTCTTATTGCTTCCTTTTACAGGGCTGCTGTTGGAACTCCTTCTTCAGAAGAACGCTGTACTCCGGTGTCTCAGCGTTACCCTGTAACGGGAAATAAGTGTTAACGGCCGGCTTGCATGTTACACGTATCGCGGTGTAGTAGGCGGAACAGCCTAGTGCGCAAGCAGCAACTTATGGTAAGCGCCCAAGTTGCGACTTCCTAACCACCAAACAGGGTATTCGTCGACGAACCACGCCATACTGACTACGGTAACCAAAATGTCTTCTACGAATTTCGCCACGGCAAACATCTGAGAGTGTACATCGTGGTCGGAAGCACGAAAAGTATGGAGTGTTCGTCGTACGATAACGGTAACTACAGAAAAGAGGAAGTGATTCGGTTTATAAACGTTTATTGGAAGTGTGCAAAATGAGTATCGAAACCCCCATTATGTGGCATAGGAATGTACATACATTCACAGTAAACGTCATCAACAGTGCGAAAATATACCCTATCTGAGGACGTGTTAAGTTGTAATATGTACAAATGTATCGAGGGTGGGCAGTGCGTGAAAAAGTTGTCATACTTTCAAGAAAGTCGGTATTAATATACGTTTCCAAAGCACGTAAACTACGCCAATCTTCTGTTCACAATAACGGTAATGTCAAGTGCACTGCTTGAGAAGAATACGTTAGCGTGCACAATGTCCTCACCTGCGGGCAAGCGTCTTATGGTGGAAACCTCGGTGTCTCTTAACATCGGTTTGGTCATGTCCACGGTGGGAGTGTGGAGAGTTTCCGCAGCCCGGCGACAAATTTGTTGGGCGGGGTTTAGTGGCGTATGTACAAAAACTTTCAACAAGCGTATGAACGATTCAAAGGCAAATACCAGAAATTCATCCAGTGCGCAGTGGACATGAACACCGTTGGGTAAATGCTTCAAGCAATGCACATTGTACACCATTTGCTCCAGCCCTTAAACGCGGCCAAAGTTTTCTATAAAAAAAAAACAGAATTAACTGTTGGACAAACTCAAAATAATTTACGTGATTGCGGGGTGAGATAAAATAGGGACACAAATACTTCCAAAATATTGTGGTGTCTACAAGAATCCAGTATGCATCCGAGAACAGGTGGTCTTAAGTACATTAGAAACTGACGGAATTCAGTGGCTTCCCATCATTAAACCTCCGTCAAAGGTCGACAGCGTTGAGCAAAATCACACGGAATGGCACGGTGCGGATCAGAAATACGGTTTGATATCAATATGATGTTGTTCACGCCTAGAGGGAGGTTACGGTCGACCGGACTAAAAAGCCACAAATTCAACATCCGCTTTATTACTCCGAGGCATACCAGGTGCATATAATTGATAGAAAATGTAGAGAGCGTGTCAATGGTAATATCGCAGAATGGGGGATCTCTGATGTGATGAGCCGCGCTGCCATGACGTAGAAACGCATCGTATGTTCTCAGTGCAAATGGAAGAATGAGAATGTGAGTCCACGTGCAACCCGGACCCTTTTCTGTGCGCACTAGTCACAGTTAAAGTAGCCCGAGCGCCTGTTCACTTGCTTAACAAAGCACTGGGAAAGTGTGTCACAGATAACGCATCGCAAACTACACTCAATTATGTGATCCTGTGTGCTTCGAAGACCATCTCGCAATAGGTGACGAAGTTCATCAGTGCAGCCGAACAAGAACTCCGCAACACTGCGGGGTTTTGATGGTCCGCAGTAGCGCCCATAGTGAATGAATCCGCCTTGAAGGGGAAAACTATACGTCCTAAAATAGGCCATACTTGCTTTTGACCTGATGAACGGGGATACGCCATCAGTGTGTATGTGGGCACTAGTGCAGTCTCTGTTGCTAGGCAAACAGTGGCGGCCCAATAACGTCTTCTCCAGTCCAAAGTGAACGTACATCCCGGGACCAATGTTCCCTTTGGGGCATTCTGGAGGAGTACCAGCAACGTCCTTGGATCACAAGAAAGAGTTGGGTGGTACATTCGTAGCACTCCAAGGAACATTAACTGGTGAATCACTCTGGTGCGAGACTGTTGGAGGCAGAATGTCAGATATTTTCCTATCGTTCTATGAAGGCTCACTGCAACATACCGCGCCCGAGATCGGAGAAGGCTTCATGAAAGGAAGTTTTCTAGTAAAAATACCTCACTCACTTGAAATAGGTTTCCGTTTCGATGAACCTTCCAGCAATGTTGCGCTCGTTGTGAATGCCGGTACAGTCTCATCATCGCTATTCGTCACCACATGTGGTATATATAAGCAGCAGGGTTCACCTGTGAACGTTAAACAAAACTTCATCGCTAAACTTGGCAGTTCCCGCTTAGGACAACCTCGAAGGTAGTCCCACATTGAAAAGTAAGGACTGCAGCAACAAGGCATTTGCAGAAGCAACTGCTTCCGATAACGATAAACGGCTGCTTCAGATGTCCCACGCATTATAAGTTGTAGGATAAATTGTGCACCTAAAAAATCACGTGAAAAAGAACACAACTGAACAGTTCAAACATGAACCACAATAATACAAGTTTTGCGGGTGTCTTCGAAATACCATATCTTCGTAAACAACCCAAATAGAACATAAGTATATCAAAACATTCTTACGGTATTCCTTCCAGGCATTCCAATAATACTACAGATGTTTGGCAGTTCATATCGAGTAACCCGATTATGCCATTCTGAACCTATACAACAATAAAACATGAACAACAATACAAGTTTCCGGAGTTTGGCCGAAATTCCATATCTCCATAAATACTTTAGGCAGAGCGGAAATAAAATAATGATCTGAAAGTATTCTCCCTAAATTTTGCAACACGATATAAGAAGCCAGTTAATGTTATCTACACACTTAAGCACGAAGAAAACGTCCAGCCTTCTCCGCACCTATCTCAATGATCGCTATAGCGCAGCCATAGGAAAATGTCTAAAATTAAGGGTGCGTTCGAACAAGCCAGTAAATTTGATGAAACTGATGGCGAATTTTTCGAAGTGGAATCAACTGACTTTTACCTGCATCGTAATGAACTGTGTTGGTATCTATTTTGAACATTTTATACTCTACTCACCAAAACCCGCGGAATACCAGCATGTTACGAAGGGCAGTGTGCTACACGAGTTAGATGTGGAATATCTCAGTTAATAAAATAGATACAACAGTCTCATCCAAGAAATCTGGAATCTTACGTCGACATAACCAGTATGAAGAACATGTCAACAATATTCATTGACGGAACCAACTTGCAGGTGAAAATACCACATACCAAGGTGCACAGCGAAATCAAAGATGGAGGAGCTGCCGCTTTGGCGCGAAATGAAATTGAACGTGTTCATGAGTTTAAACAAAGTTTTCTTGCGCCAAACACGCGTAGTGATTAAGTCTCTGATTGGACGCGAATTTACTGAGGTCGATACCAGTACAAAGAGTGCGATAAGGTGTTTATGAATGGTTTTTGGTGAGTGTTTCAACTGGAACACTCAAAGATCACTCAGGAAACGGCTGTGTTATAGTTAGCTACTGGGGCGGGCAATAGTGAAACTTGTTTGCTGTGAAATATAGATTCTAGCTTAAACATTGACCGTATAAAACAAATTGAAGTCAAAACTTCGTACGGAGTTTTGGCTATCACGTGAGAATCATTCTAGTAGTAGCTGGTGGTTACCCAATTATCGCGGAATAATATAGCAATTGGTTGCCAATATTATGTACTTCATTGAAAAAACACAAAAGTGTTCATATCGCGTTAAGTGTTTGTCAAGAGAACATAACATGTGCAGTATAATTCATATTACATGTGACCACTCCACATTATCCCACTTAACACATGAAATTGCGTTATCCTCCTTATTCCCACGAGCATCCGTTATGCGAGGAAAATTTTCGCGATGAATGGGCGTTCAGAACCCCATACTGACCAGGCGATTGGCGAGATTTTCAACTTTTTGACGTATTTAAGAAATCGACAAAGATCTGCGCTAGAGTTTGACCAACTCTCCGACATATATTAGAAATCCCCCGTCTTCCCCCGCCCAAACAGGTTAATTTGAAAATTTTCTGGCTGAAGTTACGTCAAATGACGGCGAACTTCTACAAAGGTGCACTGAGATATAATTCCCGGCCTGACCTTAAAGTATACTGTAGTATACCTGATATGTGGGAAAACAAGATTTCGCCAGAAATCATTTATCAACAACACGTAACACTACTACAAAAGTAAGAAGGGATTAAGAAACAATATGGTTCATTACGTCACTGTTCATTCAGAAAGCTTGTAGTCAATAGAGTCTTCTTCTTCGGAGACTGCACAAACCGCCGACTCTGTAGCACAGGGAGGGAGGCAAGGATTGGCTGCGGTTTAAAAGCATACGATGGGCGCTTATCCACTTTCAGTTTCACTTAACACGATCCCCTGCTACTTAAGACGGCGTCCTCGATGCCACGCACCGGCTCCCTTCTAGTGGAACCCCAACTTCTAACCCTCTCTCTGGAACATGGTCTGCACCACCTCTTGGGTCGCGGTCATAGCCATCTATGAACGGATTTAAGCGGTTATAATGAACCACCATCGGCGCACTAGTTGGGGACCCCGTATCTTCTATTACTCAAATCGACTCAGACATCATACCATCTACGACAATGTGCCCTTTCCAATCTTTCTGAAACGTTGTGGGGACACCGGGATGCACCGTCTCCTTGTGTAACCTCACTTTATCCCCACGTTTCAAGGGGGCCCCAAACCGCTTTTTGTCGTAATACTCCTTCTGGCGCCGATGTGTGCTCTGCAAATTTGTTCCTGCCATTTCATGTGTTAATCGTAAGGTAACAATCAACTAGCAAATATATTCCGCCACCGTGAGCTGCATTCGATTGGCCGAGGGCAGGCACATATCAGATGGTAGTTGGATTTCTCGGTCAGTCCACAGGAAGAGAGGTGTTTGTTTAGTCCATGTATGAACACAGCTGCGGTAGGCTAGTACACATTTGGGAATAGCCAGATCCCAATCCAGCAGGTTGCGGTCTACAAATGCTTTTAGTAACTGTAGAAGTGAGCGGTTAGTACATTCGATCTGCCCATTGCCTTGGGGGTGGTAGGCGGTCGTTCGGGTTTTGTCGATTCCCAGGATCCGGCAGATCTCTTGCAACAACGCACCCTCGAAGTTGGACCCTTGGTCTGGGTGCAATTGTCCCCGCGCTCCCCACTGGCATACCTAATGCTTGACAATCGCATCGGCCACCGTTCTCGCATCAATGTGAGATAAGGGTATTGCTTCACACTATTTTGTGAAATAGCCAACCAACACAAACACATACCGTTTGCCTCTTGACGTCACCGTTAGGGGGTCCATGATATCTACGCCAACTAATTCGTTTGGATAGCCTGCATACATCGGTTGTAATGGAGCCTTTTGTTTGTTCTTTAGGTTTTTGAAACTACCACATTGTTCACACCGATGACAGAAATTTGCCCCATCACGACGCCAATGTTTCCAGCAGAAGCACTTTCCGGCTTCAGCGTCCAATTTGTTTATCCCGGCATGTCCTCTAACAACCTATCAACCATTGACCGTGGGACAACGATTCTTTTGTGATAGTTTAGTCCGTAATCAAAACCGGAACACCCTCGTTAACCACTAAGTGGTCCCACGTTGCCCATAAACAGCGGTTCTCATAACTTTTCCCTTCCATTTCTTTACATACTGGTCTACTTCCCTCTTCCCGTCGTCTTTCGTGAATGAGGGCAGTTTCAGAGTCAAACGCTCCAGCCGTCTGCCACCGTCCATAGTCCGTGCCTTGCAGTGTGACTAGCGTTACGTGTTGCGTTCTACAAGACGGGCAGTATCCATGAGCACGACCACGCCTCCTAGATAACGCATCTGTACTCACGTGCTTTCTCCGCGCTCGATGCTCACACCCGAAGTCATATTCCTGAAGAATCCCCTGCTACCGCGCAGTATGACCCTCCGATTCTGACATTCTGGAGCCAACGGAGGGATTGGTGGTCGGTGCGAACGGTAAACCGCCTGCCTAACAAGTGATTTCGGTATTATTTTATAAAGAAAACCAAGGTTAGCATCTCGTTCCTGGCTGTACAACAGTTCTGTTCCCTCTTGCTGAGAGTTTGACTTCCGTAAGCGATCACTCTCTCTTTTCTATCAGGACCCTTTCGTGATGACACGGTCCCAACAACATAATCACCCGCGTCAGTCTCCGAGATGAGCTCGCCAGCTGCAGGCGAGGGGTCTGGAAGTGACAAGATAGGCGCGGAGCATAGGGAATGTTGGAGGTCTCTGTACGCTACTTCCCAGTCTTCGGACCACTCAAACTTTCGATTTTTCTCTGGAAGGGTGTGCAGCGAGCTAGCTGTGCGTGCGAATCCCGAAACGAATCTTCTATGGTACGAGGCGAGGCCCATGGAGCTACGTATCTCTTCAGTGCTCTGCAACGTAGGCCAAGTCACAATCTGTTCAACTTTCCTCGGATTCTTTCGAATGGCGCCCTCAGAAATTACATGCCTTCGGTAAGCTACTTCTCTTTGCATTAAATGGCATTTAGCGGAGTCAAGCTTCAGATCCACTTGCGATAACTTTTCAAAGATTTATGCCAGATTTCTCAGGTGTTCCTCGTTTGCCTTTCCATGGACGATAACATCATCTAAATAAGCAAAGCACCGATGAGGGATGAGGCCATTCAACACCCGCTGCATTAGACGTTGAAATTTGGCGGGGGCATTTGATAACCCGAAAGGCACTGGCTGAGATTTATACAGGCACGTGGGCAACACAAACGCTGTTTTCGCCTGATCTGATTGTTCTATTTCTACCTGTCGGTAGCCTGAGGCTAAATCCAACGTGCTGAAGTGGAGGGAACTTCCCAGTGCTTCCAAAAGGTCAGAAGTGCGGGGCAGTGGAAACGCATCCTTTATAGCTACCCTGTTTAGCCTCCTGTAGCCAACACATAGTCACCGACTACCGTACTTCTTTTTCAACGGCACAACAGGGGGCCCATGGAGAGCTCGAGGGTTGGATTACATTTTTCTGCAGCATCTCATCAGTCGTATTGGACACCTCCATCTGCAAGGCTACCGCGATTCTGCTCGGCGGTGTCCTAATGGGAGGGGCGTTCCCCGTGTCTCTTTTGTGGTCCAACACGTTCGTTCGTCCCAGGTCACTCTTTCTCTAAGCGAACGCATCAGTGTGATCAAGTATTACTTTTCTCAACTTAGCTTTGCTTTGGTTATCATCGCGACACCATGAAGCCTCAAGTAACGTTTCCACTTGTGATCCGACATCTCCCGGAGTGGCCTGCAGGGTAAGCTCACTCCATTATGTTCGTACGATGATCTAGGGAACACCGTACACGAGGGTGTAACCAGCTGACGTTTTGCTAAGTCCAGGCAGCATCCAAGACGCTTTAAGAGGTTTACCCCGACCATACACTTAACTGGAAGGTTTGGGGCCACAACGAATCTGTATCCGAGCGTCTGATCAGCTACCCTCACCTTGGGTGTCACTAATCCTTGAGTACTCATGGCCGAGTCGTCGGCGGTAGTTAACTTCCAACTACAGGGCTCTAATTTGTGCCAGTCGAGCTTCCTGATAACATCTGATCTGATTAAGCCACGAGATGACCCTGGATCTAATAACCCCACAACCGTAGCATCTCCAATCGCTAACTCTATAGCAAAATCCGAGGTTAGACTTGGACTAATTGCTGGTGGGATATGAACTGCATTGCAAATTCGCTCACTTGGAGTTACGTACCGCTGCCGTCGTTGTGGAGTGTAAGACCGATTGTTCCAAACGCGGTAACAGGTTTCATACAGGGGTTACGAGCGATATTTGAAGGAGGCCGGCATACAATTACCTCTGTAATTCCGTATCTGACAATGGTGCCATGCCCGACGATTGACAAAAGAAGGCCGTTTACTGCGAAGCGCAAAGCAAGATACTGCTGGAGTCTCGCAGGCGATGTCGACTCTCTCTAAGTGTTCCGCAGTTTTCAGCGCTGCATCTAGAGTAGTTTGAGGATGTAGCAAAAGCTCGTGCTTGATGTTCGCGCTGAACACTCCAATGACTAACTGCACCAACACTCGTCTGTCTAGTTCTTGGGCGGACTTGCTTCCGTACACCAGCTCGGCGAGGTACCTTAGATCTCTCACAAATGGACCAACCCGTTCGCCTGGTTGTTATCGACTGCCTTGAAGTCGTCTTCCCCGTTGTATTGTCAACCTGAGCGAGCCAGGCACTTGGCGGAGCTCTTGGAACGTTTCATCACCAACCTCGGTGTCCACCACTTGACTGTTCAAGGCGACGTCTAGCGCCTCGCCCGACAGCAGCCAGAAGAGAGCCATTTTCCACTGGGCAACGGGAAACTGATGGATGTACAACTATGCTATGCTTCCTCATCGTCGGTAAGGCATCCCAAACGTAAACTTCTCTGGCATCGACAGAGGAGGCGCTGCAGCTGCTGGCTGGAGAAAGCAAATATTCTGCACCACCTTCGTCAGATTGTCCACAGCCTCTGTCATGGCATCGGTCATGTATACTTCGCTCGGGCTTTGGTTAACTTTCGTCTGTTTCATTGGCATTCGTATTTTTTTGCTTCTCATTTCTTCTCTTCTCCAACTCCCGGCAGGGCAGCCAAAATGTAGTATACCCGATATGTGGAAAAACAAGAATTCGCCGGAAATCGTTTATCAACAACACGTAACACTACTACAAAAGTAAGAAGGGATTAAGAAACAATATGGTTCATTACGTCACTGTTCATTCAGGAAGCTTGTGGTCAATAGGGTCCTCTTCTCCGGAGACTGCACAAACCGCCGACTCTGTAGCACAGGGAGGGAGGCAGGGATTAGCTGCGGTTTAAAAGCATATGACGAGCGCTTTTCTACTTTCGATTTCACTGTACAATAAGAAACATCGTATTTACCTAACCTTGTATAAGATAAATTATATTAACCTCATCCTTTGGACTAAACTTGCAGATCAGTCGGATTATCTTCTTTTCTGATGCGTATATAAAACGTCGTAATCTGTGACTGCCTTCTGATTAAGCCTTCTTTTGTCGACAGGTTTCATGTTCGTCCTATCATATATATTTGTTGCTTCGTACCGTATGCACATATTTGTCATGACCACGCGCATCCGATCGTGTTTCCCACAGAAGGGTTGAGAAATATATGTTATTATTATTATGATAGACAGCATGCAAATTCTACACACACAACACGCATTTGACACTGGCAAACTTTCTTGTGATTAGCACCGCAAGCCTTCATCGGTGGCGTTCCATGAAGAACGGCGCACCAAGCCCCACGGCATTGCGGGTGTTTAGGGGGTGTTTTCGAAGAATCCGTGAAAACCCCTACCGTTGGTACGCTAGATACTCAGGAGCAAACTTGCATCAATTTTAAATCTTTGGCGGTCCTTCCTGCGCGACATGGTCTGCTGAAAATCCGTTCACGCTGCGATTTCAGTTGCACTGTGTTGTTGGGAAAAGATATATCGGTGATGGGATGTAACCGCTCAAGGTGTCCCCCCCTATAAGTAAAAGAGTTCCAGAGGGAAAGGGTTAATTTCGATTTTGACGCGCTTGCTGCTGTTGAACGCCTTTCACATTCTACAACACTAGACTCAAAAAATCAGTATTACAGTCACTTTCAAAATATTGTGCTTAGACGGTAGGACAATGTTCAGTTTCCACAGCCGGTTGCGCCACATCTTGACAATAATGAGCCAAAACATTTCACGTTTCACTTAGTAGGAACGGCCATCTTTCCATCGAAGAATCGGCGGAATCAGAAAGTAGGACGGCCACCTTTCAGTTGTAGAAATCAACGAATCTTTCACCATGCAATGGGAGTATCAGATAGTTAACCATTTTCTGAAGCGTGGGCGCTGGGTGGAATCAGCAGAATTACCGCGAGCAAGGTTATGATAGTTTGCCATGGAACCAAACAGGATTCTGTCAACTTGATTCTCATTATCCGATGTCATGTGCCAATGAATGTAATCATACATTTATCATAGTCGATAACAACCTAATACCGTCATTATAACTGACAAGTGGCGGGCTAACCGAGCAATCGATACCAGAGCACATCATGAGCATTGGACTTTCAACCACCCGGTTAACTTTATGGATCCAGAAACTTCCGCCATGCATACACAAAAGAATGAAAACATGTGGTCGTTTGCCAAGGATCAATATTTGGATCTAAACGACAGCTATTTAACTCGAACCTAAAGGAGGTCTTGCGGCGCAAACGGACTCCCTGTAACTGTGTGAGACGATTGTATTTACTTTACCGCAAACGCATCGCCACTACAGTATAGTTCCATCAATGGTAGCTATCAGTAGGTTTTTCAATTTTTCACCCGTCCATCTTTATCTTTCATATTCCTACCTCAAAGTTTCCCAAGTTTGATGAATCGTATAAACAAAAAATGTTGCAGACATCCGTGTAAGCTGGTTGCAAGACATATATTACACTTTCAGCATATCGCCAACAAAAGAACCTGGCTGTTCGCCAAGTACCACTCCAAAGTCCTTTACGGAAAAGGGAATCCCTCAAACTGAATCGTCAAATTGTCCCCCACCTTATATCATACAGAACAGTTGTATAGATCAAAATATACTTGAATTCAGCATCTAATGTTGCTTATTCTGGTCCTTCCAGGGAACCAAATCGCGCCACGTCCATTGAATAAGTTGCGGCTGCAATAGTACGCGGGAGTCAGAACAATGATCAACAGGTCACTCACCGTTCACCTGTGTTTCAATTATATCCATTTTCAGTAACATTGTCGATTGGCCATATGAAGTTGGGGATGGACGTCTCAAAGATCCTGTATCGACAAGGTTAAAAATCAGCAGACATACTGGCAGCTGTCAGTGAAGCTCGCGGCCGGTTTAACCGTTGACTTGCATTCATAGGGTTTGCTCATCTCCACAATGCGCTTAGATATATGACGGTTGAAAGTGCCGAAGACATTGCCAATAAAGGTGCCGTTGAGCCGATTATAAAATTTCCAGTAATTCCTAGAATTTCATGCAAGGGAGGAAGCGGTGTAACGTTGACAAACTGTTCGCGCTATTAGCTGCTTCAGCCTTAATCAACATGGCTATGAACAACGTCCGAGGATGCAGTATGCGTTCGCATTAGTGCCTGCCCCAACCAACTGACTTAGGCTATCAATAACGTCTCAGAGTGCAGTATGCATTCCCACTGGTAGCTGCCCCTTCGGAATAAGTTTTACCATGAACAACATATAGAACGAACACATGCGCGTAGTGGTGAGAAGCTTGTAGTTGAAGCGTTTAGAGTACATGGTATTAATCATCTTTCTTCCCGTCGACTGTAATATTGATCGGAATACTCTTCTGCATCGCGATAGACACCAAGTTGTGACTGGCTGAGAGGTATATCTCCCAGTGATCGGCAGCTTGAGGCAGCTTGAGTTCATCTGCTTCCATATACAGTTTCGCATGAATGCCGCGCGACCTCAATCTAGTTAAAAATGATGCAGTAGAGTGAATGGAATTTACTTCTGACTGTTCTTGGTGACAGAGTGGGACATATTACCATTTCTACGCCGTAACATAAACACTGGAGATGGAAACAATAATATGATAGCGCCATTTTCCACCATTTCCAAGGCCAACGGTTCGTCAACGAGTATCTACCTGAAATCTTTCAAACAAGGAGAAATAGTATAAATACCGTATAGACAAGAAAGCTGGAAATGTTGTCATACACGTTTCACCATCAAATGTGTTAGAGTTCTTGTTGAAATGCAATGCCAACATTGTATGGTCGAATATTTTCATTTCCACCATATCTGTAAAACGCCGCAAAATGAAGTACTCTCAGGATATTGGATGACGCGCTCCATCTCTAAAATGGCAATGAACGTATGTGTAAGACTGGAAAAATTGAGCTAACGCCAATAACGGGTTGTTTTGCGGAAAATAGTGGGATACTTCTTCATCACCAAGCCGGCGCTTTCAGGGCATATTCAATGTATTTCAATTTTTTCATTAACGTTACTCGTTTATAATTGAGATACCGTAAGTTTTTCGCTTGAAGTTCCGATTTTAAAATTTCGAAAAATATTTAGAAATCGAGGATTTGCTCTAAAATGGCCGTTTTCCCTTTGGAAGTCCTGTAAAGCGGAGTATTGTCGGGGTTTGTTCCTTCAGTAACGTTAACGGACGATTGATCCCAGATGATGGCAGCATTTGCAACAGGCTGCCGGAGTGGCCAGACCGTTGGATTGTTTACGGCACTGAATGGTTTCGCAATGCCTGAACCCTCCATTCTTGGTCAGTTTATCAAAATCATTGTTACTCAACTGATGCTGATTATAACAACAGTGGTGTATTTTTCAGCGCATTTCTAAAAACCACGCTCAGCTTAGCACGGTCGGCGCAATTAATGCTAAGGGCCGCAAAATACGGGCACACAAACATTATTAATAGTAGTACAACAGGCCGATCATGTGAATAAAGCAACAGAACAGAAGAGATTGCGTTCTTTTCCATAATCTCATGAACATCTGTTATGCAAGGACAATTTTCGCGATGAATAGACGCTAAAAACGCCGTATCAGCAGATCGGTTCCCGAAGTATTCAACTTTTTGGCGTTTTTGGGCAATCGACGAGGTCCTGTCCCGCAGCCTGTCCAATTTTTCGCGGATTTTGGTACTTCCCGTCCACCCTCACCAAAGCCAAATAATTTCATCGTTTTTCCGAAGCTAATAACGTCAAACGGTGGAATATTTTGTGGTTGCACCTGCACCTATTTCTCATCGTGATCTTGAAATATTTGAAAAATCGTCTCTTAAATAATTTCATAGAGTGCAAATTAACGCAACATTTCCTCTTGCGGACTAAATCCGTGGAACAAGCGAACCCCCTTCTTCCCCATTGTGTGTATCAGGCGTTTGTTGGCTGCAATCCCTTCCTCTCAGAATACGCTTCCTTTGCTGACAGATTTCATGTTCTTATTATGTGATCGTTTTTTGCTTTGTACCATCTGTAATTATCCCCCACGATTGCGCACATCCGAGCGCGTTTCTTACAAATGCGTTGAATATTATACATTATTATTATTATTAGTAGTAGTATTATAAAAGTGGTGTGAAGATAGAAAAATTCCACTTCATGGACATCGTTCGATGTCCATGCACCCAAAGAGATAGTTCTCTTGTTCCTCAAAATATGATAAAAATTGAGTAGTTACATCAATTCATAACTCACAAGGTGATGTTGTGACATACAACTAGGACAACACATAGAGAGTTTGTCCGAAGATATTTTGCGACACGCAGCAGTAGTTTAGATAGAACTGTCCCCTTGGCTCGTCAGGCTGTCCAGCTTCTCAGGGCTTCCATGAACAGCCTTCATGTTGCGGTCCGAAGGGCGAACAGAACAACTGTGAAAGAATTATTACTTCGAATTCAATCCATGTGTGCTTACTAGTTCCGATCACCCGCTACAAAATCTGACCTAATAGTCAAGGTCATGCAGGAAACAAGAAATTTGGGGATGTAAACACTTGAAAGTCAAAAGCATTTGCCATTATTCGATGTGAACGACGTTGAGAAAACGTGTGAACTTTTGACTGAAAATGGGTAGACGAAGTATATCAGAATCTTGCACACATACGGATTAACCCTTGAACTAAGCGTCGTCGATTGTTCAGTCATAAGAATTGTGTGAATCTCGCAAGACATCCAACCAATGCAGGATTCTAGGTGTTCGGACGTCATCTACAAGCGAACACATGCCCAAATATGCACATCCAATAATATTTCGGACGCTGACCTGCAGGGCATGATTCAACACAATGGCTTCGCCTGGTTTGACAGGGCAGCCGCTTCACCTACACGGGTGGAGACAACTTACGCGGGTTTCTTAGAATTCAGCAAGCAGACACTGCTGTCTCGGAATAACTAGGTTTCTCTGTGGAACCTGTTCGTTTTAAACCCTATTCAAACCCCTACACCGTGGGCAATCTAGCAGCGAACCAATCGAACACCGTTTTGAAATATATCAAGACTGAACAAACAGCTTTATTGTTAGATATTTCGTTATCTGCTACGTGCGTTGTTTTGTTTTGACCAATTAGATTACACCTTGTCACGTTGCATGTGCAACCGACACCAGTCGATGGCAGATGGTTATTAGAACTGGTTCAACAGGATAATACCCAGTCTGTGGTCGCTATCGAAAATCAATCGATAATGAAAAACGAAGGTTCAGCGCGTGGACCCTCGCGTATTTGTATCGACGCTGGAAAGTACAGTGTATAGAGAAAGCACGTCAAGCTAGCCGAGCACGGAGCGGGTTGTGATTGTAGCCCGGGGACGGATATTACAAAAGCGATAGCCTGACTGAAGCAAAAGTAGGTGAAGAACCAGGACCATCAAAAATGTACAAATGAATGCGACTATCAGAAACATATCATTTATTATAGTCGCTAAATAGGTCTTCCCCATAAGGCTCCAGGTATATGTATACATGTAGACCGTGCTTTTCTTTGAGCTACTTCACCAGGAGTAAAGGCGAGGTGTACGGAATGTTTGCCCCTTCGATAACATATTCATTCAATGTATTCTTCTTTGCATTTTCAATTCCCTTCCAAGGTGAACCGATATCCTGCGTGGTCCGTGATGTCGAAGTGTTCCAGTTTCTGGTACTTCCTATGCAATACAACAGCAGAGTTCGTACGGACCACGGTCTTCCGTTAATACCTCCGCATATTTCTCGACCGTGGAGTGGAGCAAGGGGGCTGTGTAAATGTGGATTTTGGTCGTGGGTAATTTGTTGACGCTACCCTGCCACTGTCCTGTAAGTGCCAGGGAGACACAACTGGCTGACAAACTTATAAGCTCCAAGTCAATCACGACATCTGTTGCAGCAAGAAAATCGGCTCCAGGGATCGTTTGCCTAGTTTCTGGGGACACAATGAGACGGCGGTTTACTACATGGCAGCCGATACGTAACACACAATCTGTCACACCGTCAACCAGTAGACTATGACCTTCAACCGTCCAGATAGCCGTGGAGATCGGTTGTACGTTCTTCTTTTCTGCAGGATTGATAGACCAAACAGCCGCCTCTGTACCGACCAAGCACTGCTCTATCTTTTCGTCAACTTCAGCCCTCATAGGTAGGCTACTTTTTCAAGCGCTTTCGTTGGTAGCTGACCCGCCCAACAAAAAGAACTATCACGAAACACTTTACTTTTAGACCCCCTAAACCGCCAGGTTGGGCAATCCTTTTTTCAATGTCCTACTTCCTCACTGATGAAGTAGCCTCCTAGTGGACCGGTCCTCCGTGATGCTGTTCTCAAGGCAGCTACATCCGCTGCGAGCTGCTCCACTGTCTTCTGCAGTTCGTCCAGCGTTCTCCTGTGCTTATTGCCGTCCGCATCTACCGAGGCCACGGGTATAATTCCAGACTCCCGCATCAACTTCGTGAGCTCATCAAGGTCCATCCGCCGATTGACATGAGCAGTACCGACTTGGTTGCGAACCGCCATCGGAGGACCTTCAATAAACTACTCCGTTAACAACTGCCGTCTTGTTTCTCTATCCAATCCTGACGGGGCTCTGTCCAGCAAGCCTTGAATAGTGGTAGCAAACGCGGATGGATCTGTTCCTTGTCCCAGCCTGGCCACCACGAACCGCCGCATGGCCTCCTGGCGGTCGGCCGGACTGTCAGTCACGGCCACCAGCGCCTCCTTCGCAGGGACCCACTGTATCTTCGCACAGCCACTTCGTGCTGCGTCCAGCACCGCCGTCGCCCTGCCCTCCACCAGCGTCCGCAGGGTAGCCAGCTTCCAAAGGTCGGTCTTGACTCCGACCACTTCGGCCACGTCCTCGAAGTCCTCCAGAAACGTCGGGACTCCTCCATTTTCAATCGGCTGCGGCCAGTGTATCTTCATACTCGCCTTCGCCACGGTTCCATTTGTCTCGACCGCAAAAGACGTTTGACCTGCAAATTCGCTTATGGCACGAACTCCCGTACAGCTCATGTCAAAAATCAATCCACAAACGCTTACACCCATTTGCACGTCAGACATGCATTCACATGCATCGGGTGATAGTACGTTGTCATTCGCCTTGGTGGAACTTTTGCCATAGAGGGTACACCCTATTCCGATAGTCTATTCTTGTCCGTCGTCTTCCTGGCGTTCGAGGCTTGCTCTTTTGTTCCTGATTGTCGCCTGTGGGTAACATACTACTTATGAGTAGTATACTACACACAGTGAGACTGCCTGCCATACAACAGTGACACTAAGCGTTACGTACTCGACTAGTGAATCGAGAGTGTTTGCTACCACGTGAATTACAACTGTTCCACTATTGGGTAGCATTTGACTCAGGTGCAGAGTGACTGTTATCAATTATGTTGATGTTGTATAAAATCGTCGGTTCATTTTTCACAATGGCTTTGACATTCTGTTATTGTTTGCACAAGGTTTCAACTGACTGGGAAGTGGAATTCGGAAACATTGAAAGCATCCGTTGCAGATCGTGCATGTTTACTCCAGCAATCAAACGGTCACGAAGTTTAGTTTGTAATTGTTCTTCAAAATCACGTCAAGCTGCATGAGTCTGGATTTCCAGAATGAACCGTCTGATTTCCCGCTCCTCATTTTCACGAGCGTACGAAATTTGGATTGTTCAGCTGCTTCAATACTTACAGGTTGGACACGTAAAAGCAGCAGATCCTTCAAGGACTCATAGGGGAGAGATACCGATGAATCAGGAAATGAGACACTTCACCAAGCTGTACGCACCTCTGCTAAGTACAGTGAAGAAATGTGCGGTTTTCTTTTGTGTCTCCGGTTCTTTGCCAGTGAGACACCACAGGTTGTAGTGTTCCAAACAGCCTTCAATTTCTCTCGACGAATTATGAATATTCAGAATTTCTATTGGAAAGGAAGCAACGTCAATCGTGATGACTCAAGATATACAGAAATGAAGTAATTAGCCTAGCTCAACCCCAGTGCTAGCCTTGACGCCGTAGTAATAACAACCGAACTAAGCAAAGCGGGTATTTTATCTCTCGAGCGCAACTGTGCAGCTCATTGTCAACAACGTAATAACACAACAGCAATCATAAATGGGTTTCGTGACAATCACAACACAAACATCCATACTTTCAGTGGTTCAACGGACGATGGAGGACTAGTAGCCTTCCAGCGTCCGCAAGTCACTCTCAACCGTCTTTTGAAATCTTGTTGGCTGGTGTTGGCAACGACGATCATCTGAAATGGAATTTTGTAGCACACCGTACTACCGTATCGTGGGCGCCCTTTTTGTTTTCCATCGTGTAAGCCCCGTGAACCTCTTTTTGGGCCAGTGGCCCACGCCAGTTTCTACTGTTCCCTTTTGCATGATTATCGTTAGAACTCTTACTTCTGAAAAACGTCGTCCCCTGGCGTCTCTACACTGCACAAACTTGGCTTACGAATGTAACGGCTATACGAAGCAAGAACGTCTAATTTGCCTGTTACAAGTTTTAAGTAAGATGTTCATTCCATGCTAAATCATGACGTTTTTCGATTCGATCTCTTATTCTTTTACATTTGGTTATGCAACTTTGGTATGTAAATGCCGAAGATGGTCATGAAACATGTAAACACATGGTGAACGTAATATCCCTTCGTTATTCTGCTGATGCGTAGGGATCCCTACAGTTATTTGACTTTACTCATAAGTTCCTCAATCCTTCGGATTTCTCTGGTAAACGTTATTTCAGTTTTGACCGTTTTACGATAACACTGGTCATACGGGCTTAGTTATCATACCTATATAATCAGTGTCACGTAACATCACCAGCTGCGTCACTGCAGCCTTTGAAGTGTCCGTACATTCAAGTTTTTATCCAGCCGATAGATAACGACGGGGCACTAAAAGGTGGTCTACCAACAGGAATGTGAAAACTGAGAGTACACCATCTTCAACGTCTGCTCACAGAAAGACGTTGCCGGAGGATCGGAGACTATCAAACAACAAACTCTTATGGAAAACATTCTCAAGCAAGACTTCCTAACAAGTAATGTTCAATATCCGTTCGCAGCCCTTGGGGCAAATCTAACACTTTACCGACTAAGGGAGAAAACTGCCTTGAGGAAACATAGCGTCCGTTTGCCCCTGTATATGGCTTACATGAGACCACATCCAGATTATTATCTGCCGGTCTGGTGTCTTTATTTGGCCGAGGATGCTAATTTCCTGGAAAAGTTGCGAAATAGGTTCACGAAGTTCTTTATAAAACTACCAAGAACAGATCCATACCCATCTGGAGTATTCCAACCGATTCAAGCAACTGAATCCTTCTCCCTAGAAAACAGACGTAAAAGGGGAAGATCAAGTAGGAGTGTTGTATCGTAAACCAGAATGTACGGTATTGGCAACGAACGTAACTAGTAAATATACAATCCGTCGAGCAGACGTAAACAAGGGACATTGAGTCAGTGAAAGAGGTAGCATTAAACCGATCTTGGTCACGATGTAACGCGCAAGCATCAGTAGTCCGTCGAATATGATCGTTCTACTCGAGGTAAATGTCCAGGCACTGCGAAGGATGTACACACACCACTCCGGCCTATTTCGGCCAGCTCTGGATTCAGCATAGATAAAACGGTCGACCGAATGCGGAGCTCGTGAGGAGCGACGAGGGTTTGAAGTGTTTGCAGCGGGTCACTGCGTATCTGAAGGTGAAGTGGCTCCCTGGGGTAGCCGTCTAGCAAGCAAGTTACGCTGACCGACTTCGTTGTTATTATCCTGCTCGTATGTACCGGATCTGAGAGCACGCCTTATGTACATTGGAGATGAAAAACCTGTTTGTTCTTCATTGTGACTGAGTCTTCAGTCGGACGAATGTTCCGGATGCCATGGTTTGGCCGACTTGGTATAGGTCTTTCGGTAAGCTGCCCTCCGAAGCAGCCTCGTGGGTTTGTCTCCAATTGCAAGTTGATGAGCTGCGTTTAGTTGCTTACGTGGGGCTACCTCGAGCACAAGTTCATTGGGAGTTTTTCCGGCCGTTCTACGGTGGCCGGTGAGATAAGTGAATAATGCTTGAGGCACAGAATCCTCCCACGTCTCCCCTTGTAACTGTAATGTCTGTATACACCCCTCCAGACAGCGATTCAAACGTTCCACCATACCGTTACTTGAGGGATAGCATTCACAGTTTTGCTACACTGGGCGTTTAAGAACAGCATGTCATTCACCGCGTTTATGGTGGTCTGACCTGGCTATAGGTGAAATAGAGTCAACTTCTAATTGCTCATTGGAAGACGTGTTCGAGTGAGCCGATTACCATATTTAATTATTTCGCTTTCAGCAGACCACCACAATAATCACGGATGGATGGAGAGCCTACACAGCCTTGGATGAAACTGCCCATTACGAGCACTTGACGGCCAGTCATTCAAACAACTTTGTGTATCATGAGAACGTAATCAATGTGAAAAATATAGAAATTCTTTGGTCCCTTGCTAAGAGGCACTTTCGTGCCATATTGTGGTGGACTGTCGGGCAGGTCATGCGAGCATTCCAACTCTCGGTGGAATACCTCAACACAGAGGGGAGGTGCGTTCAAAAACCCATCGCGAGTGAATGGAGGACGGCGTGAGCAACCGGATGAGTCACCGCTTGGCCGAATCGGACCAACGGGCGAGACGTGGCAGCCGAAATAAAATGGATAAATAAATTGAAGGCTCGATTTTTCTAAGACCCTCAGGAATATCTCGGAACGGATGTGGAGTACGGTCAGAGCCCACAGTGGATGGACGGAGGACAGTACGAGCGACCGCACAGGCCATCGCTCTACAAAATCGGATCAACGGACGAGGAGTAGCGGGCGGAAAACCCCCGGATAGAAGAAGTAAATCACACACCTAAACCGGATAGAAGTGCACACGACGTGTGAGTGGAAACCTGGGGGTGTTGCGGACTGGAATTGCGATTCAAATTCGCGAGCGCACGTGTGGCCTGGTAACTAGCGCGTTGGACAATAATGATTGTGCTTTATTGGACGCCTTTTCGCCGCAATATCTGGATCAAACGAACAGCAGCCCCAGTCACACCTCCAGGAGATAACTCGGAGGAAACGAAATCCTGGAAACATGATCGGTAAACTGCTGTTCACCTCGTCTCATAAGAAAATATGGTGAACTCTAAAACATACGTCGAAAGTGTTGCACGCGTTTGTTACTCTGATCCATATGCCTCGCGCTGATATTGGTACCTGCTCCGTCTGGTTGACTTAAGCCATGATCAACGCCTAGGTATGCTGTGTGTTCACACTGGTAGCTGTTCCTTCCAGTTCACTTAAGATATGGTCAGCCCATTCGTCCTACCTTACGAGTTATACCGAACCGTACTCCATGCTTAAGCACTTTTAACTTCTCCGTCCATTCGTCCTACCTTACGAGTTACGCCAAACTGAACTCCATGCTTGAGCACTTCTAAATGCTCCGTCCACTTGCCCTAACTTACGAGTTAAGCAAAGCCGTTCCCTATGCTGAAACACATGGACGGATGAGTGGAGTTACTGGGGACGACAACGTGGGACTGAACTTTCCAATAATGTATTTGATAGTTGTGGATAAATGTACATGTCACCTCCGCTTTTCCCAGCACAGAATGTTGCCTTCGGTTTTCACGTGTTATTGGTGTCCCTCCGGAAGTTTGAAACTGTATATCAGATGAAGTCTTCATCATCATGTCGTTCATCGCATCTGATATCTGTAAGTACTCTGTGTACGCACATATGAATTAACTTACTCTCTCCAATTATATCAACAGAATAATCGTTCCAGGTGGTGTTGATTAGCGCATTCTTCGGCCCGGGTGCAACCGGTACACTGTTACCGGACCGGTCTAAGTCGACATCCGTTGTGGGTGGTGTGCGGGACATGCCTCTCATTATCACTGGGGAAGTGCGAACAACGGTTGAAGTAGAGGGGACTGACAAAAATAAGGATTCAAACGTGCAGTTACCAGGTAACTGAGGTTGAAGCTGTTTGCCACAGAATGGACACTCGTTCATGTCTGCCATTTGCATACATTTGGAGTGAAAACTCAGCTGACTGGCATCACACCAATAACAGTCCATCTCTACGGGGTCACCGCAGTGCCTATGCAGAAATCCCGATTTGGACATTTTTACCCACCTCAGTTGCGCATCGCTTGCAGCTGAGCCCTTTGGGAAGTCGTATTAAGGCTAGTCAGTTTTTGCACGTTCCGCTGTCTTACTGGCTAGAGCAAGTCGCCGCTGTGCAGTTGTTGCGGTCATGCAGTTTTTCAATTAGATGATGGGGGGCTCTATGGTAACGTTTGAAATTGTCTGTGGCAAGCGGCTCAAGCTGCGAGCCTACCAACTGTCGAATTAGCTAGTTGTATTCTGCCAGACAGCACTCGTGAATGGAAACGTGACCTTTGTAGGTGGAAATAAAAAATACAAAAGACCTTACTGTAGGGATAGAAATGCTTCCGAAACACCGACAGAATCTGTATGCATATAGGCCACATTGTACAGTAAAAGGTACATTCGCGAGTGCTTTGTGCGCTATCCACGACGGAGCGTCGTCATCTTGTTGCACATGGAGCTGCCATGTTCAAGGTGATTACTAGAGAACCGCTTACCTTGCAGCCAGATACCGCTTTCAAAGGGAGTTATGGATTCCGTCCTTTCAGATGGTCCTGTGCAAGATGACTTGCGAACGTGGTCATTCTGTGGAGAATGGTCCTCACGTACCAATCAACATCTGCAACCTCACGACGGTCGCATCCATAGGTGGTTTGTATTTCGTACTCTAACAGCAGCCACTAACCGTGGATCCATATTTTCCAAATGGCGACGGCTAGGAAGTCTGTTGGGTGCGTCATTTTCCGTTTGAGCTCTCCAACCTGTTATTCGTTCGACTGTCAAAGTGACATCGCCAACTTGTTGACTGTGGCACCACTCGGAAAGAGCGATCATTTGGGGGTATATTTCTCGTTCTAGAGTTCCCTATTGGTGAAACAGGCACACAAGGTGCAACTTTTTCACCGAATCGACCACAATAAATTGATATTACAAGCTGATAAAATGACCTGGAAAGCAAGAGTTTCTGTAGAGGACGTTGATAGTTTGTGGACAAACTACGTTGACAACCTCCGGGCCGTTACAGAGAGAAACGTCCCTCAGAAACAAGTCGGAGGAAAGGGTCGGAAGCTATGGGTTTGTCCCAAGGTCAAGAGAGCTTTCCAACGAAAGTATATGGCCTGGAAGGCTTATATTCAGCAAAAAAGGTTTAAAACTGTCATGGTATAAAAAAAGCCCGAAATGAAACGATTAAGTTAGCAAGGAATGCTCGTCTCGTCTATGAGTTTCATCTAGCACGAGACATTAAGAAAAACCCCAAGAGGTTTTAAGGTTACGCTCAGTCCAGATCCTTCTTAAGAAAAGAAATTGGACCTCACTCTCTTAAAACGGAGAGATTATAACGACTGACAAGGGCATAGCGGAGACAGTCATGGCACAGTTCCAAAGTGTTTTTTGCTCAGACAATGGAGCACATGAGCCCCGTCCTAACACCGTGCGTGTCGCCATGGTAGATCAGGATATTGCGCCCCACGAAGTTGAGCG
>LUCH01017573.1:0-31743 GCA_013368495.1 Paragonimus heterotremus
TATCAAAGCCGGGGTTTGCTGGAAAATATTTTTCCAAACGGCGAAAGTTGGGGAAATAACGTTCTGCAACTAGCGTTCTTGATGCAAGATATATTTCGATTTTTATTTATATATCCGCCGTATAAAGCACACCTTTGGCAAGATGTGATGACAGTAATATTCTGGAAACAGTTATTGATCACATCATTCTCGTTATACACTACAATAACCACCTACTAGCATTGCATATGTTATATAAACTGACGCCCATATCAATGCCGCGCAGGTCCTTGCCAAAAAATTACGTATTAAATTATTCACCATAGTCCGGTTGACCACTTCACATTTTCTGCTTCTACCTCGTGAAACTGCGCTTTATTATTACTACGACAAAAACGCATCACGCTAGGGACATTCTACGACGCCCGCCATATTTTCAACTTTCGGACGGTTTCGAGTAGCTGACGGAGTGGCGCCTAAATGTTTCTTCATTCGTCCGTTGGATTTTGGTGTCCCAGGTTCTCCCTCATCCCAACCGGTTTACTACAACACTTTCTCGATGCCATTTACATCAACTAATAGAAAAATCCTTTGACGTTTCATCTTTCCACTTTTCGAATGCTTCTTCGGACATTTCCGTGATTATTGGCTCAGTCTTAACCTTGTAACAAATGAGTTGATGTACCATCACATCCCTTGAGTCAACTCTTGTGGAACATGTGAACCACTTCCTTCAAAAGCACGTGGGTCTAACGTTTCAGGAATAGCAGTCATCCTCTCTCTGACCACGCCTCTTTTGTCAATGGATCTTCACACTTGCCTTATTGTACCATCATCATTTATATATACCACCTGAAGTTATCTTCATTGGTCACGCTCACCCCAGCGTGCTCTCCGCAGACGAGTTGACAAATATACTAAGATATTCACTTTGGGGCCGTAATGTGTCGGCAACATATCTTCAAAAGCGCGCTTACACTCTGGGAACAAGGTTTTATCTCCTGTCAAAAGCTTATTCATAGGCACTCACGCACAGTGCAGGGCATGTAAGGACGCACCGTATTGACTGAAAAGACTGAGATATGAACGATCTAATGAGGAATCAGTTGATCTCAGTATTTCGTTGACGGCTTTCACATCAGTGAGGCCCGGACGATGGCCATTACTGTCTAGGGCAAGACCAAAGTACTCGATGGAGTGTATGAGGGTGTGCGCCCGTCCCGGCAAACGCAAAGTAATTAACTCGGTTGCTTTTAAAGTCTTTATCCGGTTCTGTCACAGTTTGGTTAGTACCCGACTTCATCACGGTGATTTCATCTCTGTTTGCTACAGTCTCTTTCACATTGTTTAGCGTTATGCCGGCGACCTGCTAGAATATTGCGGAAACAGTCCTCAAGCCGAATAACAGTGGTTGGCGTTAGGACAAGTCTCGGTGCTTGTTTATTGTCAGACGTTCCCTGGAGTCTTCGGCACATTCTGCTTTTGTGTAAATGCGGCTGAGATCCTGATTGGCGAGACGAATACCACTATTTAACTTCGCAGGCAGGTCATTTGATAGAGGTATTCGACGCTGGTGAGTGTCCGGTGCTTCGTTTAGGCACGCAGTAGAATCGGTATAGGTACGGACGACGCTACTTGTTTAGACTACCACAATGTTTATGGCATGTGCCAGTAGGCTTTTTCGGGATATCGTCACCTGATCGTCGGCAGCGCTGATGTTGCATGTTGTACCCGGCAGGGACGGCAACTCTGGTTCTTGCAGGTATTTTGTTTGCAGGTTACTCCAAGGGGGAAACGGCCATTTTGGCGCGGCTCCTACATTTTAAAATATGTTTTAGTCTGTTAAAACCAAAATTTTAAACGAAAAATACATTTCATTAATTGTCAGTAAAAAGTATTGATGGAAAAATTAGAATACGTCGAATAAGTGGCGGAAATACTAGTTTGGCGACGATAAAATGTCCAGCATTTTTGTGAGAGCAATCCATTATGGGCGTTAGCCCAAATTTTCAAGTCTTATAAGTAAGTCAGTTGCCATTTCCGAGGTGGAATACACGACCAATTAGTCTGAGAATTCTCGATTTCAGGGCGTTTTGAAGATATTTTAGTGCGTACGTGCACTAAATTAACGCTTCCTCAGGTATACGCGGAAATACCAGACGCGAAATAAAAATACAGATAATTGTGGAGACCGAAAATATATTATGCGATAATTACAAGTGGTCTCGATCAGCGCTAAACGACACCGATACGCGAAATAGCTAGGGAGGATAAGGATCCGACAGCCGAGCGCGCGAGCAAGCCGGAAAGTGCGTGGAACCTTCGAGTGCGTTAAACAACGCTCGAATAGGTTCAGGTTAAACGACCTTGAAGAATGAAATAATAGGTAAGTCGTTAAGAAAGCGGCAAGCATTCACTGCGTGCAATTAGTTGCACGACTGAAGAAAGTGGCACTGAGTTGGTATCAGGCCTTCTATTGCAGGCGTACACAGAATCATGCGTAAAGAACAAACAAGCAGGAAAACACGGTTGCAGCCGGGATCCTTAGAGAAGCCACACGATCGCCGGTCACTACAATATCGTTGAAAAGGGAATATAAACCCATGCGATGTTGACTGAAAATTATTCGTAGTGAGTCAAATCTGTCGTCAGATAGCAAATTTATGAGATCCGTAAATATCCGGCAATATTTCGGTGGCACCTATCAAGAACCTGAAAATCGTCGCTTTTTGCGACAAAGACGGTCATGAGCGCTGAAAGGTTTGTTTTAACCGACCGTTAATTGTTTTGTCCTTCATTTGGCGCCAAGATAGAAAATATTAATAGTGGGTGTTGTGATGGTACGTATGCGTTTCCACCTGGAGTATCGTTTCATGCTCGATTAATAGTTAATTCTCCTATGTTGGGTAATGAGTTATTGTGTATAAAATTTGATTTTAGGTGAGGGATTATCTACAGGGACCAAAAGATCTATTCGAGGATCGGGAATTTTCTAGTTCCAAGGAATTTCGAAGTTGTTTGGAAAAATATATGAAGGACTACAGTTTCTTGTACGTGCTTGGTTCAAACAAAAAATCAAGCAATGGACGCTTGAAGTATGATAACGTGAATTTGATTACTACTGAGATTACGTGGTAGATAGCGTACCGGCGTACCAGGTACAAGCGATATAGGAGCGAAAGCTGCGGATTACGACGTGTTTAGTGAGTTGAATTCACTGACTCTGCGGTGCTCAGTTCTTGTGATACATGCTGACAGTCACGCTTCAACTTCACTATGATGAAAGCGATGCTGGTTGTTAGCTCTTTTCATTGGAACACAACCACGACCTAAATGCCTCGCTGTACGATGCACACCCAACAAATCGCCGGCTCATTGCAAATGAAGTGAGCGACTCTAGGCATCTGTTCGAGTACAACACTCTAACTGCGGAGTCGAAGCAGTATGCCGGGGATGTTTACAGCAAGTGTATAACGAAAATGGATATTTACAACATCTGTCATTGTTTGAAACCTCCAATAATAAGTACGTTGTTTTGCGCACATTGATCTTGCAGAAAATTTGCCCCAAATTCTTGATCATATGAAGAAAGATTGCGTATTGCGTGTCATCAAAGACGGAGTGAGCCATGGAAGACCTGTGAAGTATGGTCATGTTCAGAGAGAAAAGTAGGCTTCGCTGCATCGTCTGCTTGAAACATTTCGCGATATAATGGGGGATCACGTAACTGTGAGAATGTTTGTGATGGACAACATGGCAGCCCAAATGCGAGCAGCGCGAGTGGTGTTTGGGCGCGGCATAATCTATGTCATTTCCATGTTAGAGATGCTGTGAGGAAACACGGAAGCTGGTTTAGTCGCCCCTATAATCAACATTCAAACAGATTCATTCAGAAGTCACTATCTGTTTCATCGTATAGCAACTTTAGATAACTTCGATGAGTGAATGAGAACTTTTGTCCATTTACGGCTAAGGTTCAACCAAGATGTTGCGTTTGTCGGACGCACAGACCGAAGTTCTATGAACTACCTGTTGTGCAACTAGTTTTAAACGAAGCCTAAGTGTGCCATCAATGCAAAATCAGATGTCCACTTCGGAAACCAAACAGACCACCGTCTACAGAATGCAGTTGGGCGACTCAAAAAGTGCACTCGTCCACAGGATCATTTAGCTATGAATATCAATAAAATTTGGTCCCACAACGAGTGGCTAATGCGGGAGTTCCAGATGCAGTAGGCTTATGGTTTTGACCGCCGTGAGGAGGTTAGCGCCGACGTTTACGTCAAGAATATACTGTCTCGGCTGACGACGCTCGCCAGTCAGTTAGTGTTGAAGCATCTCGGTGGGCGTGCCCCCTTACTGCATTGTAAGCGACTAGACGAGTTCAAGGTAACCGCACCTTATAAAATATTAATTTTTAGCTTCAGGTGAGCCATGAGGATGCACGGACGCGGTGGACATCAGTGATGGCACATGTCGGTACAACTTCTACCGGTCCATGTGGTTACCGTGCAGTCACACGTTGTCCGCCTTCAAAAAAGACTTCCATCCATACAGTGAGTTGTTGTTAACGAAACCGCATTTGTTCTAGGCCTTGTTCCAATCCATCGATGGTGGCTTGCGGAATACCTACCGCTTACTTTCAGGCATGCAAACACAGTAAGAAGAGGACTTCTACTGAGGCAGAACGGAAAGCAACAAGGCTGCAGAAAACCGCTTCGAATGACGCGCATAATGATGTACTCGTAATAAGAGCATTCCATTACTTTCATTTCATCTTCACTTTCCCTTGTGACGTTGTGTTTATGGGGTGCATATAGGACGACTGTCGAGCATACACCCCAGCAAACATATGGCCGACTCCGAGGTGTTGGCCAACATCTGGCTAATGGTTGGTCACACGGCAGGCGAATCAGATAAGAAAAATAAATGGTAATAACCACGCTCATTGTAGTATTCAGACGAGTTGCTAAAAATTTCTAAACCACATTATTGTATTCATAACTTTTCATCCGATTGCATTCACGACCACCACGATTTTGTGCACGTATGTTTTAATCCGTGCCTCCATTAAACGCTCATTAACAGTCTCACTTGTTTCATGCGCGGTGAGTTCGGTTATGTTGCCTCGCTTGTGGCCTGTGGTCACTTACAGTTTCGTTGAAAGCTTCGTAAACGTGTTGATTTTATAAAGGTATTTTTGCATTATTTTTGAGATTTTTGTGCCTTGTTTGATCACTGTTGGAGGGTGGCCCTATCTTTTGTTATTCTTCCTTAAGAGTAAAGAGTATCGACCATTTTTACCTTTACACCAGCTACTATAACCATTTCTTCTGATCTTATTCAGTCTGACCGCTGTACGCCTCCAGATTTCAAAATGAGACATTCTTCTTCCATATTCTTTCTTGAGTGGCTTATAATTCTTACCATTCCTCGATGCGTAAACAATCATTTTGCTCCGACCCAACCAATGGCCATTTGTTTGAGTGAACTCAATTCGGTTATATCGTCCCCCATTTCTGACCGGTGCCTAGTTGTCAGAGTTGTTGGGCTGGCATATTCTTTGTTTAATTTGTGGGGATTTTTCACATTCGAGGTGAGATCTAAACTTCATGTACGTTGATTTAATTAGCACCGTATTAAATCCAGTTTTCACGAGCGCCTTCTCATTAACCGTTGGATATTGAGAAAGGCATCTTCGGATTAACCGATTACGTGCAACTGGTTGTGAACTTGACTCGTTAGCGAACGATTCAACAAATGCGTTGAATTTATTTCATTATATCAACCTCCTTGTTCCGGCTTTATTCACGGTGGTTTAATTACATAAATGTCACGTAATTCGCAAAAAACCTGTATTTTACGGGGAGTGGAATTTGCATAAGTTCAATGGAATTTCCTACATCAGTCCGGATGAATTAATGAATGAATCCTTCATTTTCTGCAACAATTGTAAGTTTTCTATCATATTGTCCAAATACGTTATTGCTGTGTCTTGCTTATTAGCTGAGGAATTCCATTTCTAACGCGTGTCAAAAACTTGTTTCCTTTGCAGGTATAAGGACATGGAATGAAAATTAAGCTCTTGCAGACATTTACGAAGAACAAGATGTTCATTTTCATACATGGGACCTTCTGTTAACTGCCTGCAGTCTATTTTATTAAAAAAGTTGTTTGATCGCAATGGTTTTTTCAATACTTCCGAGATCTACAAATTTCGTTATTCGGTTGCTGGGAGCAGGCGGCAGCTCTCATCGTGGTTGGATATATCAGGCTCTCGGGGAACACTAACGAAACGGTCGTGCTAACAGACATCGTAAAATTCAGTAAACGGAGCGCTGGCAAAATTTTTTGCTGGCCGACTGCCTGTCTGGCCAAACCGGAGTCGGACCGACTCCAGTTTTCGGTTCAGACCTGATCCGGTCCGACTCCGGGCCAACTCCGTTTTGTTCGCTAGGACGTCGGTGCGTCCAACCGCAGGTCATGTCGTTGTGGCTGTAGAGTGCACGTAGGCTGAATGTCGAGCACAGACGTCACTGGGTCCGATTGTAGACCATTGAGGTTCAAAGCACTATGTGACGAATGTAACGTCAGAATTTTACCCGGTTCCAGGCTACCAAGTTGCTGAACCGGCTTGGGGCCGATTACAGTGAGCAGTAATTATGGTAATCAGATCACACAGATCAAAGGTCACATTATGCTTGGAGGTCACCTATTACAGTGGTATGTACTTTCCCCCGGGATTGCTGACTACCTCGTGTTCCCAGTTACATATGGTGTTGATTATACAACCTCATAATTAATTCAGCTACTCAGCGATTGATACACGGGTTCGAGGCAGAGGCCCAAGGGTCCCGGATCCCGTCGGTTTTGCTTGTTCAATGTCAAGCGGCCGTCTGTTGATCTGAAAAGCATTCATTGAAAACAGGGTGTAGCACCGCTCTTGAGAATTACAGTAAATACCACAAAACAAGCTAAGGTTACTCGCATGAATTGCTTTTTGGAAAACGAAAGTCAAGTAATGATTTAAAGCGATCGCTAGAAGCGCTATTGACGACCACAGCAGAAAGACCGTCCCAGAAGTTAACAACCCTGTAGGAAAAAATTGCTGTCTGAGGAAGGTCCGGGGACGAAGCTTGAACAGCTTCCTGTTATGCCCACGCCGACCGTCATCATTCACTACAGTGAACAACTGATCACCGAGGTCTACTCTAAAGAGGAAGTGTGTGAAAATTAAATCTCTGCGGAGCCGTCGAAATTCAAATGGGTATAGACCAAGAATTTCAAGTTGAGACTCGTATGTGACACTACTAAGGCCCGTGACTAATTTGGTAGCCACGCGCTGGACACGCTCAACAGCTAATATGTCGTTCTTCAGGCCGGTATACACGACCTGATTAGGATACTCGAGGAGCGGCCTTATATAAACCCCGTAAAGCGTTTGAAACGCTTTCTTGTATATACGGGAGAAAGTGCTCTTAATCATCCTACGGGAGGCAAACCCTTTTTTCGTCGCCATCTCGTGGTGATGCGTGAGAGATGAGTTAGACGACAGCCGGATGCCCAGACATTTCTTCAGATCGATTTTCATGATATCTGTTGTGCCCAGTGCACTATGAATCACAAAGGCGTTGCCGGAGTGGCCACCGAGTGACATATGTGCGCACTTACTGTCATTTAGTGGGAGACTCCAATCGTCCGACCAGCGCTTAATCGCGTCAAGATCAATCCGTAGTGCGCTGGGATCAGTGGCATTCCAGATTTTTAGGTCATCGGCGTATAGGAGGGCACTGCGGGAAATACTATCTGGAAGGTCATTGATGTAGATCAGAAATAACAGAGGACCTAGCACTGACCCTTCAGGAACTACCGCAGAAATGAAAGAGGGAGATGAAAGGTCTGATCCGGTTTTAACTCTAAACGTTCTGTTATCAACGAAAGAAACAATCCAGCGAAGAACTTCTCATTGAATACGATAGGCTTACAGTTTGTGTTTCAGGGGGCCGTGTGGGACACGGTCAAACGCCTTGGCAAAGTCGAAGAAGATGACATGAGATGAGGCCATTGTCTCTGGCCTCCGTCAGACTGTCCATGAAAACAAGCATATTAGTTACGTATGACCGATTAGGAAGGAGGCCATGATGAGTGGAGGAAAAAAGATGGTCTGATAAGAAGTGGCTTAGGATGGCACGCTTGCGTGCCCGACAAGTACGTGAACCCTCTGAAGGCAATCCATCACCGGCGCTTAGGTTGGTTTTGTTTTCACAGCAGACTATCACTGATCTTCAGCATCTCAACCGGGGGCTTTTGAAACATTCCAAACAACTTGCAGGTCATGGTCTGCCGGCTCGATGTAATCCATGCGTATTCTAAATGCAAGTTGTTGCTGCAAGGTTGACAGGGCTCTAATTCTGCCTTCCTCTGTAGTAGTGTCTTCAGAGGCGATCGAAATATATGTACGTTGTTAGCTACAGTTGCATCGGTGGAACACCTAATGAGATGATAAATCGTACAGTCAAGGCTTGGGCGACTTCTTCCAAATCAGAACTTACACGACGCGGAAAATAACGACCCGGTGGCCGGCGTGCGACCTGGGTTCAAGGTATGATGGCACTCATACAGAAGCCTGATTTACATGAGCATCACATTCTCCTGGCTGGAGTGCAAGGTACAATGTTATAGTCCAATCTCATTGAACACGATGGCGAATAAATGATGTGCACAACGGTGGGCTAATAGCGCGAGTGAAAGGCCCTCCCGATTGACACCAAACTCCAGAATACATGAACCAATCAAAACATGGGCAAAGCAAACTCCGGATAGGCAAAGTATTTAGCTACCAGATGGTGCGCAAATTAAAATGAAAAACTAGTCTGCATTAGTAGAAATAATTGACGTTTTGTCTACGCCTGTACGCGGAACTTCACTTTAATCTCACCTCGGTCCATATACTAGTAACAAGTTGGGCTATCAGAATTCTGGCAGCGGAATCATTTTCTCCGGATCAGGTTTACTATGACCCCAACATCTTCTCTAAGTGACTGTTGAGCGTAATAGGAATGGCGGGGGTTAGATTGCAGGGGTGTGATTGGCAGCTGTACTCAGACAGTCCGCCTTTTAGAAAGGCGCTTACCTAGCAGGTTATGCCCGTTAGTGGTTGTTACAGGTTCCGGCTGCAGCATCTCCGAGGGTAGTTGTTTTGTAACACTGGTGGCTCAAAGTTGGTTAGAATGGCCTATCCAAAAGTTCCTTCCGACTGAACTTTCAAAAATAACCTTTCTTGGCCTCCTAGGGATTAGACTTGGACAATTTGTTGTGTTGCGATAGATCAATAGCAAGTCAATTTGGTCCACACTGAGGCGTTGACTTTTTGCCCCACGCTCTTGACATGTCATGCTGTCCACAGTTGTATTCCTGGATTCCGGAACAGTGGCCGCGGGGCAGATGAAATCTAACAACAACCGGACTTTCTATCCGGCGACAGCCTCAGCTAGGAATTCTCTAATGGGTGCGTGAAGGCAGTGTCGTTCGATAGAGCATCGGGAATGTTCCCAACGCCACCACCTGTGTACATACGAGTCAGCGGAACATTTCCCAATGTTGCAGAATGGCTAATTCTGTGGCGGTTGTGGTGGTAGTGGTTGGATTCAAGGTGACATCTGGACGTTGGGAGCGCAGGGTAGATATGTCCGACGGTGTTGACCCATCAACAACAACCTGGACGTTGGGATCAAGAAAAAGGCCATAACGATCAATGATAAAAACCAAGTATTTGACTAAGTGTATGAAGAAACTGCACCTTCCCTGACAAACACGGAGTATTTAACCGGTCACACTTTCACAGCACGGTCCAGGCGTTCCATCGGCTCTGTTTTACTATCTCCGATCAAACCGACGTCGTTATGATAGGTTGCCATGCTTGGAAAATCTGTCAGCTTCGCATCCCTGATTTGCTGGAGGCCTGTCGGTTTAGTCTGTACACCAGAGAGAATACGCAGGTGGTGAGATAAATCACATTGTGTATTAATGGTTAGCGGTGCACTGGGAAAGTTTACAGTGTCCATCTGTAGGCAAACATCCGTTAGGTCTAGTTTTGTGAAACACTCGCCATCGTTAACCTTCGCAAATGAATCATCGGTGTGACGGGCAGAATACTATTGTGCATCAAAGGGGGCACTGGGCCCCCTAGATAATTTGGCGTAAATCCTTATGGTTGCATTGGGACTTCCTACGACAACGACACCTCCCTGATGTGGACAATCCTGACGGGCTTACACACTCCACTGATGCTTCCGGCGTATGCGGCAAAGTCTTCAAGTTGGATCTTGGCCAACGAGAAGCAGTGCTATAAAATGATGAACGTGGATGACTATTCACAAAAGATTCCGCTGAGACTTGGCCGTATCACTGAAGGAGTCGCCAACGTTCTTTAGCGAAGTGCAGTTCACATAACGCCCGAACTCCAAAGGACTCAGTTTGCGCAACAGCGGTCGAACAAGTTGGACATTATCGGTGGCGGCCAATCCCGCGTCAAGTGCGTCCTCACGTTTTCGACATCACATATGGAAATGGGCCTCAGGGAACTGATCGGAATGGAACTCTAAGATTGCGTATCCCATGGGCTTTATTACCGGGTGAAATTGTGAACTGGTGCCGGGAGCCGGGCGCGCCATAATCAACTTCTGCGTCAACGTCTCTGTCACTTTCAGATGCATTCTCACGCGGGGAGCTTGCTGCTGTTACTAAATGACTGTCGGCTCCTTTGGAGTTACCGTAACTTCGGATTCTTATCGCAAAATACGGAAGAGACCTCATCACCAGTTGTTACAACTGAATCTCATTGAACACAAACGGGGATAACTGACACCACCAGTGGTGAACGAACAATGCGAGCAAAAGTAATTGTTTCTATCTTGACACGCGAGGTTGTAAGTTTGAACCCAGAGGGTAAAGCGGATGTTTTTACGGAAGTCGTTGCCGCAATTCGGTACTACCTTCACGACAGGCAGCGCAACTCTTCGATTACTTCCGCTGGTCCAGTTTCCAATGGACAGAAACGACTAAGTAACTAGATTGGCGTATATACAGAGGGCCGAAAGAGTCCGTTTAAGGTGTCGGACAGGCCGAGATGTCAATGCTGAAACGTTTGCAGTACGAGGCCGTGCTTCGGACAAAACACTGCGACAGTCAGTATAGAGAGTCAAAGGTGGACAGTTTGTCATCGGGTACTCTGAGTGTCACACCGCATCTAGTCCACAGGTGATCTTGCTGGCAATATTTTATCAGTTTTCCACATTTCCAGCATCCCAATCTTTTGGATTTTTGATTATTTGTGAAAATTCAGCCACCATAGTGCATGAATATGTTTATTTACACCGCCGCGCACCGTCCCATCCGAAGTAAAAAGGGTAGGTCGTGCAGTTATCAACTTGAAAGACAGTGACCGTAAAGCCAGAATCTACTTAACCTGATGGCAACCATCTCTCATTCCTCTGTCCGCATCTTTGTTATGCTTCACACTTCTTCGTTATTATCAGTATAGACAATTTACGTAGGAATTCTTTATTAGTTATTGTATCTCAGCCGTTCCTTTATCACAACCAGACAGTTATTTATGTCCTATTGTCCAGGAGCCAGATGGATATACGGTAGCATCAACATTGACTTCGATCCCGCCTATTGGTCTGAGTATACCATGATTGCTGACGGTGATTGCAATACCGCTTCCCTCCATCATTCGGCCTCGCATCCAAGAGATCGCATATACAGCCATAATGAGGACTTGATCAAGGACATTCTCCCTGCCCTTTGGATAACATACTGTGTTCTGTCTACCACTGAGGATTCCACAACACTGTTGAAGGGAAGTTTTTCTCTCAAGTTGTTGAAGCACACTGGGATCATCCGAGTTTACTGGTGCAAAAACTTGACATCAACTAGCTACGAGCCTCAAGTCCTGTGATCCGAACTGGACTGAACTGAAGCCATTGGCTCGACAACGTATCCATGTGGAAATGGGACATGTAAAGTAGAGGGAAGTTGTGAAGGTAGCTGCTAAGACGCTTACGAATACTGATGCCATCAGAAGTGTAGCAGTTTAGCTGTCAAGGTATTCAAGCTACATTCGGTATATGCTTCCTCTAAGTGGTTCTGTTAACTTTATGTCTGCACGCTCGAGGTTGCGGCGAACACAGTGTGAGACCTTGAAGTAAGGAAGAGTGAGAGACAACAGATTGCTTTGACCTTCGAGGTACAAATGCAGTTAGTTCATCTATCTAGCAGAGCAGTGAATCGGAGAGGCTGGAAGTTAGAACGCCGGGCGAAGAGACATCAGACGAACCCAGAGTAGCATATGAGCCGCAGGCGGCTGGACTAACCTTGATTGGTAGGGCTAAGAAACCATCCGGAATCAACTTCAGTAGTATGAAGAAAAAAGGTGGAGAAGAAGAAGTCTATAGAACTTCTTACAGAACCCAAGCGTCCTCTAGAAGTAGAAGATGGACAAATAAGAACGTTGCACAAAGTATCGTTAGTGTTAGGTTTTGAGAAACTAAAGGATGGTGTGTGATCAAGTGGCAGCCATTGAAGTACCACAGGCCGAAAAGAAATCCTTCAGTAGAGCGACCGGGTAGCTGAGGGCAATCCGTAACTTAGCTGAGATTAGAAATAAAAGCATCGTGATATCAAGTATAGTGGAAACCTGTATGATAGAAGGGGCACAACGGTAACGGACTACGAGCTACAAAGTGATGAATCTACTAGGAGGGGTCAACTGTCTGCGACATGTTACATCGGAAGAGGTGTCCAGGATGGCAGATGCAGAAGAGAGTTTTCCACCGACCCAGCAATTCGTACACCGACGTTGGTAAAGTCTGTATACTTCCGCCACAGGGACAATTTCCTGGCGGTCCATCAGCGAAACAAATTCACCTCAGACGAGAAAGTAAGTGTTGGACCGGACGGCACTAATCAGTGGGAAAAGGACAGGTTTACTAGCAATGTTATAAACACAATGAAGGAAACCGTGAACCTGAAATCGCCGGTTGTTCCGGCCACCATAATACCGGAAGTACACGGCATTGACGAAGATGAATGCTTTGGAAGATGGTGGTGAGAGACGTTTCGCTCAAATTCCGGCCAACCACAACCCAACTTTGTCACTTGCTATATCCTTATGGGTCCAACCGCACGATAGATTTCGGGGAGTCAGCCAAACATTCTGGACTGTAGAGGCCTCATTTAGGGTCTAAAAACGGACTTCGCTCTCTGATGTAAAAACCGACAGAGTTTCATCCATCAACGGTAGTAGAGCTGGGGGAGTAGGTTTCTATAAGGAGGTTATTGCCAGGCTACATTAAGGCGAGTGACTTCAACTGGGTATAGCTTCGACGGTGTCAGCTGTCAAGGTATTAGCTAGGACGTGTTTGAAACACACAACTGGGACGGTACTGTCCCCAGGGACACACCGTTCGCGGAGCAGACCCGACAAGCGGACGCTTGGGGGAGGAGGACTTATGATGTTGGTGGCACAGGACAAAGATGGAAATGTGGGTGAGGCTCTAACAAGGCCAATTACGCAGTTGGTATGTTACGGCGCCAAGGCAAGGAAAGGTCAAATGTGTGTCAGCTGTACACTTTGAACTCCTGGCTCTTTGTCGTCGGAGGATGAGGAGGTACTCGGGGTACGTGAGGACCTGAATACCAGTGCTGCAGAGGTATTTGTTCTTGGGCATCTTAATGTAACAGAAGTAGACTGGACGGTGGGATGTGTTCCAAGAGGATTATCTTGAGGGGAACGGCCAAAATCTTACAACCCATAGCTCTAATGCAGCACATGAACCAAGTGACGGTAAAGTTCGGGTCAGAAAGCTATACTACTAGATTTAGTTTTCACTTAGTTCCCCGATGACATTGAGTGAGTCACATTGACGGCGCCGTTGGACAAGGAGGTAATCATGAGATTCTTGAAATAAGACTGAGCATGAAAGGTGATAAGTCACCGGACAACTATAACCGAAAGTCTCCTAGAAAGTGCGTGTAGGCGTTTCGTAAGGAAGCCAAAAATACGGAATGGGCACACGACAGAACGAGCGTGGGTTCACCATACATCAACACCAGAAGTGAATTGACGGTGTTATGTAATGTTTTTGCCCAGTTATGGAGATTAGAGCAGAGAAGATGCTCCTGATGTAGATGAGTAGAGCAAAGAGGGCTCAATCAAGAAAATGGAATGCCTCAAAAGTTTTGAGCATATTAGCAGCCAGACTAGACATGCTTGACCAAAATGAATGTTATTTCTAATGAGAAGGCAGATTCGCTAGAAACGCCAAGGATAATCTCAAACCGCATTGCATCTAAGTGCATTTTGGTGAGGCGTGGAAGAGTAGCATACGCTATGCAGAGTCCGCAGATCCCACCAGGACGGACGTCGTCGGCCGATCTGTGTCAGGCCTGACCAGATAGAAGACATAAAGGGGGATATCCTAACATCTTCCCTGACCAGACTCAACCATTCTTGCCTGAGAGCAGGACCTGACTTCTCCAGGGTAACCAGGGACACCCGGCAAAAGACACATCACAACCTCAAAAGTTCCCAGCAAGATCAAGTGTGCAGTTCGGCTGTACATGTCATAAAAGAGGTGAAAGATGCGAATACATTGCTGGTTCATATGCACAACTTCAACCAGTGGAGGTTTATTCGAACCAGACTAAATTTGGACGCGGGAAAATGCAGAGCATGGTTCATTCGACGCTTCCTGCGCCAAGCACAACTGAGCTCCATATTGCCCCCGAGACTATTATGAATCACTCTTCTCATGGGAGGTGTTATTCGCCGTGTTTAAGAGATGGTACACGCCAAAAAACACCTTTCAGCTTGAGCTGCGATTCCACCCGTGCGGACGGAAGTCTAGACGCGGAACGTCTGTCACAGATATACCGCGTTGGGGGCAGGTGTGGTCAAGATGTCTAAGATACCAGAAGTACGCAATAACCCCCAGCCCCTCGCGCAGTCAGAAAATCCAGTAAAGTTGACTTCGAAAGGGTCGGCCTAGTCCAGGTAGTATTCGTTACCCACCTGAAGGCAGACACTACTTCAGATGAGGATACGCAGATATATACGTTTGACTGATGGTGCATGTTTATTAGGGTTCTTTATATGGAAGAAGAAAACCAAAAATTGTGATAGCTTGTGGACCCAACGAAGCCTAAGCCCATAAGTATAGTGGATGCGTGGTTAAAGTCGGACATATTTGACCAAGGGGTAGGCCTTCCTGATAACTATGTCCTTAGTAATGATTAGCTGGTCGGTTGACGGGAGAGCTTTGGCAGCCTGTCATTTATAAACTATGCACAATTCTTGACAGAGAGCCAGCTCTGTTTTCTTGTGATAGGTCCCTGTGGACAATTGTTAGAACGTCATTCCTCAGACAGTTGTCGGCGTCATTTGTTGTGCCCCGCCCGTAACCCCAGAATAGGGTGAACGAATGCGCAGTGCCATCAGACGGGCTTGTGCAGTCCGTGGATGTCGCGCCACCATTGTGGGTGACTTCAACCCCCAGAGACCTAACCTCTGATACTGCGGCCACTGAGTTCTGTAATCTCGTGCAGGAAGAGGGACTTACCGAGCCCGCCATTAAATCCATGACATGGAGAGAAGGTCACAGACCATCCCGAAGGGGTATGGCGTCAGCTACTGAGCCTCATACGGTGGACAGCATCAAAAATAGTGCGCCATTGGGTGCAAGCGACCAAATCACGACCACCGAATCCCTAGTGCCGGCTTGACGCAATTGCGGACCAGCCAAACTTCTAAAGATGCAGAAACACTAATCTGAAGTAAACTCGTTACCACCTGGCGACTGTGGCATGGTAGGTAAACATCCAGAGCGTACGTCACATCCGGACACCTCGATAACCAGTTTACTCCCACTTTACATTCCGTGCCTTGCCTGCGAATCGTCTTGGCTCAAACTCTCGGCTGTGTTCAATGAAAGAGAGGCGGGTCTTGTGGGATGCATTTATTCTTAAAGTAGATGGCTTCCCACATTTGACACAAGTGTTTTTTTAGTCAGAGAACGGCAGCCGTGTGCGCCAACCGCAGGGTTCACCATGTACAAATCGTAATATCCATTGCTGATGGTCCTAAAAGATTCTTCGGGCATATGCCTTCCCTGACCAGGTCGAAAGCTGCTACATAACCTCTCATGTGACCCATGAGACTCTGTACTTCTTATTCCGGGGAAGCATAAATGCTGCGTGCTAAGTATGCATCAGCCTTCAGCAACTCAACCCAGACTGAACTATGCGCCACAGTTCTCGATCCTAGTAGTCCCTTCTGTTCATCTTCCACTTTCAACAGGTTAACCTACATGCTGAGTTACTCCTGTTATGTTTCGATCACCGGGGCTCGATGAAGCACTTTCGCTCACTCCGAATGCGCAGATAAGTTAGCGGAGTCGCTTGCTCTTTTGTTTTAGCACTGACATGGAAGCACGGCGTCATCACTCCCATTTACAATGGATAGACGGCACTAACGCTGAAAACCTATTGCCCTACTACCAGGCATGTCAAAATTAGCAGTCGACGTTATAGATGATTTCGTGGTTAATCTTTAAAATATTCACTGCTGACAATGAAACAACACGGTTTCAGAAGTGGTCAGTCGTGGACCACCAACCTACTGGTTGCAGCCCCCTCGCGGCAAAAAGCCACAGAAGAATGCCTCTTGATCTATGCCGATCACATAATCTGGGCTCGTGCAGTGGGGTATATTTACTGCGCAACCACATCCAGCGTTGGTTAAAGTGGCGAGCTACCCCGGTCATTCAGCACCACAAGTGGTGTGTCACAAGCCTCTATACGGAGCCCTCTAGTATTCTTAATCTACGTTGACGACCTCCTAAGTGTAAGTAACTCTCCTGTTGTGATGTATGCTAACCATACAAATTTTGGTGTTCACGACGCAGAAGACTTCTAAGGAGACCTCGATCCCGACGTCAAAACTTCGGACGTGATAATCAATGTTGAAGTAGCTGCTGGTTGCCCAATTATCGCAGAATGCCGTAACAATTATTTTCCAATATTGTATACATTGAAAAAACACAAAAATATTAATAGCGTGTAAAGTTTTAGTCAAAGAATATAACATTTACATTAATCTTCATCCCAAGTAGCACAACGTCGGGGGGCCCGCACGGGCCCCACGTGGACATCGGCGGGCAGAAGGCGGGCGTACGGCGAGCATTGGAAAAATTTGCGAGCAAACTTTTAAGTCGCGTTACAAATCCCGAATTTTCTAAAAACTATTTCCCTACCTTCAGCGTTACGTGCTTCAGTATTACTGACATCGCCCCATAAGTATTTCGCGAGGATAGTAAGTTTATTGAACATATTACGGAATAAGAACGTGTAAACATTTACCTAGCACAGTTTCATTGTGCTCATGAGGTTTTGACGGGTACTTTGGGACCACTGGAGTATTTTCAAGCGCGAACTTGACAAAACGGCAATGAGAAGGAAATATCGAATAAATTAGAGGGCCATCAGGATGCAGAAACGGTGTCTGCAAAATTCGACGACACAGACAACATATGAAAAGTAGAAAACATTTAGTACAATAACATTGGACTATATCAATGAGACGTATTTCTTTAATTAAATTCAGTTAAAGTGCGATAACATTTACGTCACTAGTCGGCACCCAGGCCGACATCCTTTGATTCTGGTGGCTTCGTGACAAGTTTTGTACGACCACCCGCTCCGTCGCGCGCAATTCGGTACCAACGTTGCACGCGTACCAACAGCTCTTCGCCAGAAACGTCGGCGTACCTCTGCTGACTAAGGATGGCGTCTGTATTACATATGATAATGATGACTGATGAAAAATTACCTTGGACTAACTCCATGGAGAGTAAATCACAAGCTGCTCGCTTGTCGCCTACACCGCTTCAATTCATTAAAACAGCGAGATCATTGTAAATGAGGAAGGACATCATGCGACGTATGGTAACCGCAAAGTCCGTCCCACCCATTTTACAGGGCGACTTCAACTACAAGAAGTAAATACCAAATGAACTGTAGCGCTTACAACAACGTCGTACACCTGTGGGTTTGCCAGCTAAGCTTCGTGTTCATTCAGTTTCTGTTGTGTTCGTGTTGGTGACCTGAACATCGCTGGCATGACTGCAGGCTTGGAGCTGGTGGGGGGCGGGAAAATGCGGGCCATCTGCGTTTACGATGCTTGCAGCCGGCTGGTGACGGTTGGCAAGGTGGAAACTATCCCCCTAATTAACTCCAGTATGGTGGTTGTGGCACTTTGCAAAAAATGAAAGCCGGCCCTAAGGGAACGTGAATGCCTAACCACATACTTACTTGCTTTTGCATACGGATTCGGAGGAGCCGGTGTTGTTTGTCACGTTTGGGGGAAAAATGGGACAGGATTTCACTGCGAGAGGCAGAAAACGTAGGACTAAAAGCAAATGATGAAATGTGCATACAGTCACGTCAAGTTACTGAACAGCTGCCTCCTTCGGTAGTAAACGAAGTGGTGTGTCATGAAAGGCAGGTAACCGGACTATGGATGGTCCTGCAATGGGTGAGCGTTGTGGAGAGCTGAAACGATAAACATAATTAAGCGGCGCATGCAACGGCGACGATATTTAAACATAGCCGGCTGGGGTAAATGCGGTGGTGGTGGATCAGGGTACATGATAGGGGCATGAAAGCTACCGCCCTTCTTCTCTTCCAGGTGATCGCAATCATCGTCAGAACTGTACCGCAAGGGGACTGCAAATTGCTGATGTAGATAAGTGAGGTTTACTTACCGCTTTCTTTGGGTATATCGTGTATTGAAGTTTGTCAACCGACTGGTGCAGTCTAAAGTAGCATCCGACGACTGTCCCACAATCTCCCGCTCCACTACACTTGCATCGATGCAGCTGTCTGAACTTTAGAGCAGTAATTAGTGCCAGATCTCCTTGTTCGTTTAACATCAATGACTGAATATTGCCATGTATTAGGCGGAAGAGCCTCGTGCGCAAGCAGCAATTTATGGTAGGCGCTCAGGTTGGGGCTTCCTGGCCACCGCACAGTGTGTTCATCGACGAACCACGCCGTGTTGACTAAGGCAACTGAATTGTCTTCCATGAATCTCGCTATGGCAAACATCTGAAAACGTGTGTCGTAATCGAAAGCACCAAAATTATACGATATTCCTCGTACGTTAACAGTAATCACAGAAAACAAGAGGTGATTCGGTTTATAAACTTCTATTGAAAGTGTGCAAAATGGGTATGAAAACCCCATTATGTGACATGCATACATTTATACTGAATTTCATCAATGGTGCAGGAGTGTATGGTAGGCGATAGCGTGTCAACTTGAAATACGTACGAATGCATTGGCGGTAAGCAGTGCGTGAAAAAGTTGTCATATTTACAAAAATCGGTATTCAACTATTTCTCCACAGTGCACAAGCAGCGCCGGTCTTCCGTTCACAATGACGGCGATGTCAGGCGCACTGCTGGAGAGAAAAACGTTATCGTGCACAATGCCCTCACATGCAGGCCAACGTACCACCGTAGGAACCCCTGTGCCCTCTAACACCTGTTCAGTCATTTCCACGGTGGCAGTATGGAGAGTTTCGGCAGCCCGGCGATAAATTTGTTGGGCGGTGTTTAGTGGCGTATGCACGGAACCCCTCAACAAATATATGAACGATTCGAAAGGAAAGGCTGAAAGTTCATCCAGTTCACTGTGGACATGGACAACTTTGGGCAGGTGCATCAAGCAGTGCACACTGGACACCATTTGCTCCGGTCCGTAAATGCGGCTGAAGTTTTCTAAAAAAACACGAATTAACTGCTGGAAAAAATCAAAATAAGTTACATGTAATTTGGGGTGAGATAAAATATGTATACACATAAATAGTTCCAAAAAATTGTGGTATTCACAAGAATCCAGTACGCCTCGGAGAACAACTGGTCCTATGTACAGAAGAAACTGACGGAATTCAGTGGCTTTCCTTCATTCACCCTCCGTCAAGGGTCGACAATGGCGAGCGAAATCACGGGGAATGGCACATTACAAATCACAAATACGGTCTGAAATCAACGTGCTGTTGTTCACACCTAAACGAACATTACGGTCGACCGGACCAAAAAGCCACAAATTGAACATCCATTTCATCACTCCGAGGCATACCAGGTGCATATAATCGATAGGGAATGTTGAGATCATGTCAATGGGGATATCACAGAACGGGAAATCTCCGATATGGTGTGCCGCGTTGATCTAGCGTAGAAACGCTCCATGTCCCCTCAGTGGAGAATGAAAGGATGGGAACGTGAGTCGATGTGCGACGCGGACTCCTTCCTGTGTGCAATTATCACGGCCGAAGTAGCCCGAGTGCCCCTTCAACCGCCTAACAAAGCACCGGGCAGGTGTATCACGGATAACACTTTGCAAAGTACACTGCTCCATGTGGTTATGTGTGCGTCGATACCATCTCGCAATAGGTGACGGAGTTCGTTAGTGCAGTCCAACAAGTACTCCGCAACACTGCAGAGTTTCGATGGTCCACAGTAGATGCCCACAATAAATAAATCCGTCTTAAGGGGGGAAACTGTGCGTCCTAAAATAGGCCATATTTGAGTTTTTGACGCGTTGAAAGGAGATACGCCATCGATGTTTAAGTGTATGTGGGCAACAGTGCAGTATCTGTTGTTAGGCCATGAGAGGTGACGCAACAACGCCTTCTCCAGTCCGAAGTACACGTACGCACCGGGGCCAATATGTCGTTTGAGACATTCTCGGGGAGTGCCCATCAACGTCCTTGGATCACGAGGAAGGGTTGGGTGATACATTCGCAGCACTCCAAGGAAAATTGACTGGTGATTCATTGTGGTGTGGGACTGCTGGAAGCAAAATGCCATATCATTCCCAATCGTTCTATGACGACCCATTACAACGTACCGCTCCCAAGGCCGGAGGATGCGTCCTGAAAGGAGGTTTGCCAACGATAATACTACAATCACCTGAAATAGGTTTTCGTTTTGCTGGACCTTCTGGTTATGTTACAGTCGTCATGGACACCGGCACCATCTCAACTTCGCTATCAGTCATCACATGTGGTACATATGAGCAACAAGGCTCACCTATGGATGTTAAACAAAATTTCATCACTATACCTGGCAGTTCCCGCTTGGGACAACCTCGAAAGTGGTCCCACATTGAAAAATTAGGACTGCAGCAACAGGGAATTTGCTGAAGCAGCCATTTCCGATAGCGATAAATTGGTGATTTAGATGTTCCACGCAAAATAAGTTTTAGGATGAAGCAGTACCTAAAAATTCCGTAAAATGTTTTATAGGTGTGTTTGATATTCCATGTCTTCGTACATATTCGAGATAGAGCAAAAGTGAAACACAACAGTCCTACAATATTCCTTCTAGGCGTTCTAATACTACCATACATATTTGCTGGTTTGAATCCAGTGCCCTGACTGTGCCACCCTGAACTTGTACAAAATTCAAACAAACCATAATTACACAAGTTTTATGGGTGTGTTTGATATTCCATATCTTCGTAAATAATCGAGATAGAGCAAAAGTGAAACACGACAGTCCCACAGTACTCATTCTAGGCATTCTAACAATATTATACATATTCGCTAGTTTGTATCCAATACCCCGAATATGGCATCCTGAAAGTGCACAAAGTTGAAACGTCGATCACAAAAATACAGGTTTCTCGGATTTGTTTGAAGTTCCGTATCTCCGTAAATACTTCAGGTAGATCGCAAATAATAGAATAATCTGGAAGTACTCTCCCAGAATTTTGCACCAGAATATAGGAAGCAAGTTGATTTCATCTATACCATGAAATACGTAGAAAAGCACCCGACGTTCTCTACACCTACCTCAATGATCACTAAAGCGCAGCCATAAAAAAAATGTCTGAAATTACGAGTGCGCTTAAACAAACAGCAGCAAAGTTGATGAAAATAATGACCCACTTTTTGAACTGGATTTAACTGACCTCCACATATGGCATAATATGGCACATTGAACGGTTTGGATTTTTATTTTCGACATTTTACTCACCGCCAGCTCAAGCCGGCGGGATACCGGCATATCACAGCGGGTGGTGTGCTACTCGGGCATTACAAGTGATTACTTCACATTTTCCATTTTAATACATGATACTGCACTCTTTTTCTTAGTCCCACGGGCATCCACAATGCAAAGAAAATTTCCGCGGTGAATAGGAGCTCGAAACATCATATATTGGCCGAGCGATTAGTGAGATTTTCAACTTTTCAACGTTTTCCAGCGGTAATCGCGGTCCCGCAGTGGAGTCTGCTCAACTCTTCGCCGGATTTTGGAATTTCCTGTCCTCCCTCAACCAAGCTGAATTATTTCAACATATTCCGGTCGAAGTTCTGTCAAATAACTGCGAAATCCTTCGGAGATTCATTGGCACGTAGTCCCCGACATGACCCTAAAATATTAGAAAAGTCGTCTTTACTTAACCTTGGAAAAGACAAATCAATGTAACATCTCATTTTTTGGACTAAGTCTGCGGAACAGGCGAACTATCTTCTTTCCTTATGTGTAAATCGAACGTTGTAAACTATGACTCTTTTTCCCTCTGAGTACGTCTTTATTTGTCAACAAGTTTCACGGTTGTCTTGTTTTATATCCATTTGTTGCTTTGCACCGCATGTAATTATCCGTAATGATCGCGCACACCTGAGCGTGTTTCTCACGAATGCGTTAAGAAAATATATTATTATGGTCCGCACAAACGAATTTGCCATTCAACACTTTCACGTTTAAGACTGTGCACGTCCGTCCCAACAGTTTTGAAACATATTGCATCGGTGGCGCCACCGTAGCCAGTGTTCCTGAGGAGAGCGATCAGGGTGCCACTGTTACATCAGACCTTCCCCTAGTAAAAACGTTGTTTTCTGGTAGAGAAAACCAGTAACAGGCTTACTACGCTAAATAGGGTCCTTGGAAATTTCCCAGCTCAGATCTTCCCACGCATCTGTAACACGCTGGTAAGGCCGCTGTTAAAAGGCAACACTCAAGTATGTCTGCTGTACCGGGAAAATGACGTAACTTCTCTGGGGGCTGTCCAATCGAAGGCCATTAAGAGGGTTGATGTTTTATCTTCCTTGGAGTACGAAAACCATCCGCTGGAACTGAAGTTATTTCCTCTGCCCTACATGTACCTGACGGGAATCATTATTGTAACACAAATTCTTATTCTCCCGAATTGCCCTAACAAAATCCTTTCACAGCCGCCGATACAGTGAGTCAACGGGCCGTAGTGGAAGTTTTCTATACCGCGTAGTAGCCTCTTATCACGGCAACAGTTTTGCCGTCCAATTCTCCTCAATATGGAATGCATCACCGGTGACAACTGTCTTGGCACCACCAGTGGATGCATCCAAGAAAAAGCTAGATGACTGGATAATACCAAAATGGCCCTTGGCTGTCAAACATTTATAGCCTCGTGTACCTTCATTATTGTAATTTCCTTCCTTCCTTCCCCTTCTTTCCTTTCTTTTCTTATTCCCCCTTTCTTTTGCGTACAGTCTTCCTTTCTATCATTCCACTGTTGTACACTGAAATGATTCAACCAACCTAAGTGAGCGATTGTTGCCAGTTGTTCCAGCATTCACAGCATCTCACATAATCTCACCATATCAACTGTTCACGCGATCAGAGCAAACGGATAACAATGAGGCTGTCAAACTGAGAACGGATCTCTTATCAAACTGCGTGTCCCGTGCCACTGATCCACACCGGAATGCCTTGAAGATAGGCATCATAGAAGTACTAAACTTCCGGCTCCGGAAGTACATCAGCGATGGGCGATTCGAATTTGAAGTTACCCCATTTAGTAACTATTTCGTTACCCAATTTCGTCGCATTAGGTTACTAAAGTCTGTGGGCATCCTATAAGCGATTCAAGTCGTTAATTATCTCCAGTCGTTAAGTTTTTCCGACTGTCTGATCATGAAGCAGGTCATCTGAGTCGAGCTAACGTCTCGCGGCTAAAATTTATCGAGTCTCATCCTTGCCTCAACAAGTAATGTAGCAAAAATATGGTTTCCGGGATATAACATGATATATGCGATAGATGGTGTCATTAATCGCATGTGTGCATAAGAACTGAGCCACTCAAACTGCACGGCAGGTCTCTTGACCTGGACTGGGTCTGTATTGAATGCAAAGCCGGTAAAAAGGGTTACTTAGTTTTCTAGACAGGTCGGAATCCGCAATAGATGTTTCACACCGCTCGGCTTTCGCCACCCGTTACCCAAATCAAACCACCAACAACACCGAAAGTTTGGCTCCTGCAAAAACGGTGAATAAACAGCACGGAATCCTGAGGAAAGGCGAGAATACTACGATGGTCTTCTGCAAGCTACTCGCACACCCCACACTAGAAGTTTGCACACTGGTGCGGTGAACATCACTTAGACTGACGGCGGTAAGCCATGGTGACCACGCGACAGTTTTTCAAAAACTCCAAAAGAATAGTGGGGCTGAGTACGGATCACGAGAGTTATTTTCTAGTAAGGCTGCAGGACCAGGAAAACCAATAGCTTCGACGCCAGGTAGACGAATGAAGGGAAATCGTGTGCATCAACGTCCCAGTAGACCGACAATAGTAGATGCGGCTCTCCCACGGGCAGTATATCACGAGGTCTGTCTGCCCAACCTTACGGCCAGTCTAAAAAAGCAATTTAGTGCTGCTGGACAAATACAAAATCCCTGTGTGTGCACCCTAAAAAGTGATGGTAACATAACTATCTAAGTCCCAAACCGATCACACTGGATCTTAGAGTAAGAGATTATCAAAAGGACTATTAATTCTAAACGTTCAGAGAAACGCTGGACCACACAGCAATAAAATAGCGCCGAACACACAGCCTCGATAGATGGGCTGTACCCAACATATAGGCAAGTCGTCTCAGACCGCTCGTAGTCGGAGTTCGAGACTGCACCATTGAAGATCTGGTACTAGTTGAGGTTGACACGATAGCCCAGAGGTTATCAGGCGTGAATGTCAAGGGAGGCACAGCCATGAATCAGAAGCCTCACCTATATTTGGTGACGTCAGCTGCACCACAAGACAGAAGCGAGCCTCTTGGCGCAAACAAGGGCCATGAGGCAAATTACAGCTAGAGGGGAACAGGACGAAGACGCAACAGTCAAGGAGGGCCAGCACTAAGAATAAAAATGGTTTACATCGGTCTAGTTTACACCTTTATAATAAAAATCGGACCTGTCCTCCGGGCGTTTCCTCCAAAAGGTCAGATGTAAGTTAATTGCAGAGCAGCTAGAAAGCCAGATTACACGAGCTAAAGGGCATGCTGGCGAATGTATTCATCCTGAGTAACAAGAGATGCAAGCTGCAAGCGGTGATTCACTAAGTAGATATTTACTCACTCGCAGAAACAGGGATCAAGAAAGGAATGGATTTGGGAGGTAGAGTGCGAGGGTTCCAACGGTATCCCAGTGACCGTGGCAGTGCTGCTGGAGGTGGTCATCTGTTATTGATCAGAAATTCTATAAGCCTGTCACCCATAAATCGTAACTGTAGTCGTGTGGGTACTCAACCGCCGCCAGCCGTCCCACGTAATCCTCCACAGATGGTCTTTGGAGCGTATCGAAGTTCGGGTGCGACAACAGAGGGGGAGGAAACGTCGATAAGGTCACTCCATTCGGCTTGTCAATCGGGTCGTCGCCTGCTCATCCTGAGAGATTTTAGTGCGCCTGAAGTCAATTGACTAAGGGTTAGGGCCAAGACCAAAAATTATTCAACTTTGTTAACGATTTCACACTGACAAAATTTTGGTGAGGTCACAAGATTTCGATCCGATCAGACAACTTCAATGTTAAACTTATTCATAAGACGTCACAGCAGCGGAATCATAAATGTACTACCTGTAGCATCACTCGGAAAGAGTGATCATGTGACTGATTATTTCTCGCTCAAATTTTTTGTTAGTAAACAGACACAAATTACACCTTTTTTCACCGAATTGGCCGTAGGGAACTGATAGACTGACTCATCAGTTTCCGTAGAGGACGTCGATAGTTTGCAAGCAAATTGCGTTGACAATCTCCAGACTGTTAAGATAAGAATGTTCTTTAGAAGAAGTCGGAGGAAGTGGTTTGAAGCCACGGGTTTGACCTTGGTTCAAGAAAGCGTCTGGATTGAAGCGTATAGCTTAGAAGGCACAACTGCGGCCAAAAGGGTTCAAAAGCTTCACGAAAAAAAGCATGAAATGAGGCAATTAATATAGCAAGAAACGATCCGATGGTGCAGGAGCTCAACGTGACATGTGATAATAGCCAGAATCCCGACAGGTTTTACGGGTACGTTTAGCCAAGGTCCCCCGTGAGAAAGGAAATTGGGACCACACTTCTCTGTAACGGTGAGACTATATTGACTGTCAAAGACATGATGGAAACGCCTGTGGCACTGTTTCAAGGTGTTTATCTCTCGCATGATTAAGTATCTCAGCCTCACTCTGACACTGAGCGAGGCCAGGGTAGATCAGGAAATTACGCCCCACGATGTTGAGCGAGCAGTATCTTTGCTAAACAACTCGGTGTCCATAGGGCTGGACCAAAATCACTAGGCCATTCTAAAATCCTTGGCCAACTTGCTGGCGTCACCTTTTGCTGAAACATTTAGTCTCACTATGGAACCGTGGAGAGTTGTGAAGGGCTGGACAGAAGCCATCATAATTCCGATCTTCAAACATGGTAGTCCATCAGCTGTCGGAAATTGCCTACCAGTAAGCCTGACTAATGTCATCAGCAAAGGTTTCGAACACATGCTACGGGAAGGGATCTGGAGATTCCTTTGTAGACAGAAATTTCTAGGGCACTTCAACGCGGCTTTCTAAACGGTGGATATCGTCTTATTAGTCTGCCGATGCTGTTAGACACTGTCATGGGGAAGTTGGACAGAGGGGAAGTGGTCGAGGTGTGCTATCTAGATTTTCAGAAAGCCTTCGAAACTGCCGACAGCAACCCAGTGCGGTTGAGAGCTACGGAAAGCTGGAATGTCCACTAGGATCTGTAGGTGGGTCTGGACGTTTCTAGTTGGGGGATCGTGTGGAGTGGGAGTAAGGGAAATACTGTCGGACAAAGGTTCTCCGTTGAGTGGAGTAACTCAAGATTCAATCATCGCCCTTTTACTGTTCCTGGTATGCATAAACGACTTCACCGACAAACTAGTCAACCCATGTTGGCCGTATGCAGATTATCTAAGGCTGGTTAAAAGTATGACAGACTCGCGTGCCCTCCAGTAGGACATTATGAAAATCTGTAAATGGAAATTAATTTAGGGTTTGCCGGTAAAGGTTCTCAACGGCCATATCCTCGCCAATGCTCTCCAGTCAACCCAAGGCATCTAACGGACGCAAATGGACGGACAGTGAGGCTAAAAACTAAAGAACAGACATGAGACTTGGGTATCCAAGTCACTAGCATGTTTCCTTCATCCGCTCAGTGTGCCGCAGTTGCGACAAAAGCACGACGGGAGTTGTATGGACTGGAATCCGCGATCGCCAACCCATATCCAGCAGTGTTCATTTCACCACACAGCCACAATTCGGCCCCACTTGAAATGTTGTGTCCATGTTTGGTCACCTTATCCCAAAAAAGACAGCCGTGGTCGGAAAAGTACGAAAGCTCGCCACACGTATGGTATGGAGTATGAAGTGTCAAAGCTACTTAGACCGACTAAGCTCGCTGAACTTATTCTCGCCCAAACGATAGATAGTAAGAGGGGATTTTATCGAAGTGTACAAATTTACCTATCAAGCAGGCAGAAGTCCTCTGGTGTGTTTGTCCGTGATACTTTATGACAGGGATTTACGCGGTCGTAGGTTCACAACCATGAGAACCAGATCACGAATTACTGTTCGATTTAACATTTTCACTAATCGGGTAATCAGTGGTTCAATGGGTTTGATGGGTTGTAAATGGAAGTAGGAGGCTGGAGCTGTGAGGTTTCCGTATCTCGATGCGTAGAATCTGGAGGCCCTTAGCAACAGGCCGAAATGGGGAAAAATAGTACAGCACCTGAACTAACGCAATAGATTTTGATCAAGGCAAGCCTTGAAAACTGCTACAGAGCTGGCAGATACACGGTCTGGTACAGCATTTCAAGCCTTGCAAACGCGCGATGAGAAAAACTGTCTACATTCAAGTCTGCTATGCTGGACCTCTAGTTTTAGTGGGTGGGTCCTCAGTGTCATGCTACTCCCCCTGTTAAGTATCAGACGGCAGGGGTGTTCCGGCGACTGTATAATCAAAAAGACTAATACCAAGTCACCTCTAAGCCGACGGTACTCTAAGGAGTACATGGTTAAATATTTCAGCCTTTCCTCATGTGGTTTAGTTTTCAGGCCGCGGACTGTCTTAGTGGCTCGTCGTTGTACCGCCTCCAGGAGTAGCTTGTCATTTCGGAGATGCAGCCACCAGATTACGGTTCCATCCTGCAGCTGCGGTCGAACGAAACTGTTGTAAGGAAGCTGAAAACAATAAGGGTTGAACTGGCCGAAGGGGCGTTTCTATAGCGCCGGGACGTTGCTAGCCATTTTTGCATTTGTTTCAGCGTTCGCAGAGCTTGAGATAATGTGCAAAACAGTGCATCCTATGTCCTATGTCCTATGTCTTCAGAACCGTCCGCGGCGGATATCCGTCGAGGTACTAAGTGGTTTTCATAGAACCGCGAATGTGTATAGCTTTGTACCTACCAGCGGTTCACTCGAAACCAATTGAAAAGAATGTCGAGGTCATTCTAAAGGATGACGGAATCATCGGCTGTTTTGACAGCTCGCCAAATTTTGACGTCATCCGCAAGCAATAGTAACGGAGAGGTGATTGACAGTTGGAGGTCGCTGATGAATGCCAAAAATAACAGCGGGCCAAGAAGTGAACCCTGGGGTACTCCACCGAAGCCAGGCCTGCAGGTAGAGAAAACACCATTAACGCGCACCCTGTACAGATGGTTAGCAAGATACGACTCATACCAACGGAGAAGATTGCATCGTACCCCATAATCGGAAAGCTTGCCGATCAAAACAGAATGATCCACGCGGTCGAATGCCTTGGCAAAGTCGAGATATACGACGTCTATTCCATTACCCTGATGAACTGCTTTCGTCCACTGGTCGGTAGCTATCAACAAACCTGTGATACACGAACGACCCTTGCGAAATCCGTGTTGCACACTGGAGAGGAACTCACGAGAGGTGAGATACTTATAAAGCGAGTTGTATAAAAACGCATCCAATATTTTTAAGACGCTTGACAACAATGCACTTGGTATGTAGTCATTGTGGAAATTTCGCCTACCACTCTTGAAAACGGATGTAATGCTCCCGAGCTTCCGACTGCTGGCGGCTGTTCCCTGAGAGACAGATTGTGTAAACAGTAAGCTAAATAGGTCAGCAAGCTGTTCCGTCGTTCCCCGTAAGGCCTTGGGTGGTATGCCATCGAGGCCAGGAGAGCTGTCCCTAAGCACCTGAATTTAGCCAACACCGCCATGGAGAAATTATCCACAGTGCAAGTGCCATCGATTTCATTGTCAAGACGAACCTGAGGAACTGATGGTGACTGCGCAGAAACACTGCTGTAAAACTCAGCAAGGATATCAGCGGTCTCCAAATCAGAGCTATTAAGGCCTGATGGGCTCAAGAGTTGTGGAACTCCGGCTTTTGCCCCGCGAGTTTATGCTACAAATCGGAAAGGGCTGTTTGAATAAGCGATATAGCGTCCTGTAAGACGTTGCTGGTAGTGAAGACGGTCGCGTCGAATCACCGGTGCACACCGATTCTTTAGGGCAGCGTATATTTTTTGGTCAGCTTCCGGTCATGATAATCGATAGCACGTCCATGCACATCACTTCTCTAGTGTGAACCTATGTGTACTAGAAGATAGTTGACTTGGAGGCTTATTCCGTTTGGAGCCCGATAAAGGTGTAAATTCACATAGGGCTGCAGAAACGGTGAAAATAAGCTTCTCACAGTGATTATCTACAGAGTGGAGTGGGGTATAGTTCTCCCATGACTACATTTCCAAGTAGTCACTAAGTTTCCGAATGTCATTTTTCCGGAGGTTTCTGCGATTGTTAGTCGTTGGGCTGATCAGATTGGTACTACAGATGAAGTTAAATGAGACAACTGCGCGATCACTTAGCCAGAGTGGTGCAGTGGTTGTAGGGTTGTCTATCATCGACTCTTCGTTAGTGAATAGGTAGTCCAATCGCGACAGATTATGGTCAGTACGCCAACGTATGAAACCAGATATATTTGGTCCGTAAAACCTAATGCTCCGACTGTGTAAAAAAATCGTGCAGAGATAGAATTGTCAGTGCCTGCGTACGAGCAGACCGGAAAGTTGATTTTGGGGTAAGTTGAAATCACCCATTAAGAGAATGTGGGAAAATCCTAGAGTGAATAAAACTTCCAATCCAGATGATAAGAGTTGGTCTCTAGAGTTATCCGAAGATGGAGAAGGATAGAGGACCCCTACTAACCGGCGTTCTGAACGGCTTAAGCGAATCGAGCACCAGACCGTTTCTTCAATCGCGGCAATACTGGATTCTTGATAAGACTTGAAGAGAAGTGTGGATATAGAGGGCCGATCTCTCTCTTCTACGTTCAGTTCTATCCGCACGGAAGATAACCACATCCTCTAAAGCGATTTCAGAATCTAGGTAGGAGGTGCCCAGCCACGACCCCGTTACGGCAACAATCCGGGGCCTTGTGCTGGAACAAAGTTCAGGAAGCTCTGGTAATTTATTCACTAAGCTAAGCGCACTTGTGTAAATGCACCTTACAGAGTTAACGGAAAGACGGAAAAACGTTCGCCGGCGATTGTGAATGGGGGGTTCATTCGAAGCGCAACGCTGACAAAGGTCACCGACTCCACAGGAGCCGGCCGTAGTGAGTTTTTTGAAGTCATTAGCTCCTTGGTGGGAACATCCAAGCGATTATCACGGATGCGGTGATTGGCTTTTAATAAATCTCGTTCCCCTTTAGAACGATCGGGGTGAAACGAAATCTCGCCAGGGATAAGACGACGCTAATGGCGGGACCGCTCAACATCTGCGATGCCCTCTCATGCGAGGTAACAGTAATTTTGAGGAGGCGTGGTTGAGATTCGCCCGACTACAGCTTGGGACGCAGGATTCGATGAATACGTCGAACCTGGACGTTGGTAAGTTCAGGGGCAGTTGACAAGAATCGCCACTGACTCATCATGTTCCTCATTGTTGGTGGTGGAATTGGGGACACCCCTAATAATATCATTGCGAGATCGATCAGTGGTTCCAGGTTCATTCTGAGCGAGTGTTCGTCTCCGGCGTTCAGCCCATGGTATATCAGAGTATACTCGGACCCCGGAATCATCGCGCAGCCTATGTGCCGCTAGGTGAACGTTTTCAGTCAAATAGGATGACGAAAGCACGACCCTTGCTAACCACGATTTGCCAGCATGTGGCGAATTTGATTTCCTCGCCAACCTCGTGATGGAGTTTGGGACACTTGGATTTATGCCAATCTTGGTGCAAAGACTGGCTCAGAGCTCACGATCATGCTCGTCTCGCAGCTTTAACAGCTGGCGGCACATTCCGGAAGGTTCTGAACAATTACAGAATCTTCCAGGGCTGATAAGCTCGGCACTTTGGAAGCGACTGTGTTGGTGCTGCTAGGGAACTTTG
>LUCH01017574.1:0-31620 GCA_013368495.1 Paragonimus heterotremus
CTGTGCCTGTGCGTGTGATGTTCATTAGTAATCAGATGTCCGTAAACAAAACCACGCGCACATGCACATAATAATTTTATACACATTCAGTGAGACTTGCGTCCCTTTCCTGTAAGGTACGGGTCAACTAATCGATGCCGGCTGCTCGGTCTATTATTGTCCAACAGTGTTTACAACTTCATAAGTGGCGGCATCCGTTTGTGGAAAATAGTAACACAATGTTCAGGTCCATATGGTGTCTTATCTGATGTCATAACAGGCGACTGACTAGCTATGAACCACCAGTGGTTCCACGCACACACCGTACCTAGTATAACTCCGACATGAGTCACCACACCAACAACGGTCAGCGATGAATAGTCAAATAGTGGGCTAACGCAAAAACTACATCCTGCAAGAAACAATGGGAGGCTCTACAAATATACAACCCAACTCGCTGAAACGGAAAAATTCTGAGAAAGCGAAGTATTTTCACTGGAAGACGATCAGAGGTATGCGCTACCTTTAGTGTAGTTTATGTGGGATGAGGTAAATTTTACTTTATATAACTTGAACATCACTCAACATTTATTGCAGTTGTCATACTCACATAGACCTATCGGTCAGCTCCTTTCAAATAAGAGTGTTATACTCAAGTTAAGCTCTTGTTATAGCTCGTCAATAGTACAATTCTTGGCCACCGCCGGAACCAGTACTTCGTCCATACTTTCATCAATCAACCGTGTTGGCCATTGCGTTATTGACCCCACACCAAACAGAAATGTATCACAGTGTGCAAAATGTCGACCCTATCAGTAGAGCTCAGGTTGTCTGATCCCCTCCAACCGATGACCCCACGACTAGGGATTCTCTCCAAGTTGAAATCACAGAAACCACTAAGCTTGTTAGGCGTCAGCGTGATTACTAACGAGTAGTATGGGATTTTGGTTTATATATATATATATATATATATATATATATATATATAAGCATCTGCATGTGTTCATCAATACAGGTTGTAGTACTACCTATACAACACGTTTGTTTCACCAATATCCGCTCGCAGTTTAAAGTCACGCATCCCGAAATGGGATGTTGTTTTCAGGTATGAGTGCACCCCAGCCTGAAACAAATGGCATCGTGCCAATTTTTGCATGATTGTGCTGCAAAATCTCGCCATAATTGCACGGACTATTAGTAGACTTCTTTAGTTATGTGCGCACACACACATGCGTGCACATACACATTCACACATACTCGCTGACGGACTGCATAAGCAGACGGAACGGTCTATGCACTGAGTGACAGACTCGCATCATCCGGCGCTCGTTCGATGTCTTGTTTGCTTGCTCGCTCGATTGTGCGGATGTAGTGTGTATGCATGCACACCTACGGGTGTAGGAAACGGCGTAATCAGAGTAGAAGCAAGCTGTGCACAAATGATCCTATCCGGCGTAACCCGGATTCAGTTTAGAACAAAAGGGCATGTCAGAATATGTTCACTATTCACTCATTCACATTCATCTTAGAGCTCAATCCCAGTCAAGCGACCCACCGTGCTCCTAGATGTTTATGATTTCAGTGAGTCATGGTGGTGTAAGACATCATGAGCTACAGCTGAACCAGACAGATCTGCTTACTACGTGTACCAAGTTCAAGCAGGTATACTGTACCTGTATACCCAACCTGACTTCGAGTGCATGCAGGTATACGGCACATCTTACTACCCTTAAACTCTGAGTTTTGTTTTTAAAGTCCGGCTAGTCCACAATCATTGGTTGATGTAATCAGTATCAGAAATGGTTTCGTTCACAAAACTCTAATTGAACAATTATCAGTGCTTCCAAAATACATGCAACAGAAACTCGAACATATCCTCATTCGGCAGGAAACAACGGAGATACTTCTACCAAAATTTGGTTCCGCATACCCGACATGCGTGTATGAGCATCTATTTCAGGTGCACACCACTAAGTTGTGAAGATAGCAAAATGAAACCCTGAAGATAAGTTCAAGCTTTAAACTACCTTGGCCAAACCCCACTCTGTAAGCCGTTCAAGACCCACTGTTCAAATAAAGTCTTGAGTAGAGCATGACATTTATTTCACTGATCTCATCAACCTATCCCTGTAAAATAATGACATAAATGTGATATACTAAGCGTAATGACGTTGCACGCTGTCTACCATTAATCTAGAAAGGTTCACAAGGTACACTGATGACGACACACTGTAGTTATCACTTGAGTCATTATTATACACATGTGGGTCGGAAGATACAAGTCCCCAAATGTACTTCAAATATCATGTTACCCAGTAGCCTTTTAAATTCACGAATGGAGTATATATGTGGTGTAAACTTCAGTTGGGCCTACACGTTTCCTTAGACGATGTAAGACATCATAGAGCCTTCTATGTATCGAAACCTTAGAAGAGATTCAGATCAAAGCTCAAGTGGAAAATAAGCACTGCGTTGTCAATCATGACTTCTGGATTCAGCCGGTTTCACGGCATGGAGAAGATGAAAACGGCTCTGTTGAGTTTACGCGAGTATGCTCTTGTGAGATCAGACGCATAGAAGCAATGATGCCAAAGGACCTACAGTTTATTTGTTCCGATTATCCATTTAATTTCGGCACTGATATGACAGTGACGTATGCAAATACAACGTCTTGGTACCCAATGGAGTTAGAATCTCTCAAAAGGAAACCAGTTAGCTAAAATCAGAGGGCAGCTGTGTCCATCCACAAAAATAACATGTGAACAGACTACAGATCAATTCTAAATGAATTACCCCCATCACAAATGACGCTCATAAGACTACTGGCCAAGTGTAAAAGAACTTTGGCTCGCAATGCAAAAATGATTCAGTTCTATCCCTGTGTCCAAACGAGGACGAGGCCGGCCGCGGACTGTGGGTTTGAAGATGAACATCGGAAGCCACTACAGAACCTGTTCGCGGATCATCAATACTCACAACACACTGTTAATGTGAATTCGATGACAGTAGTCAGCACTGTTGCATCATGAAAACATGATCGATGTTCAGCTTCGGCCAATGATGAGAATATACATTTCTGATGATCTCTAACAAGAACGAGGCCCAAACATAATGATATTTTTCGTGATAAGTTGGCTGAAAGTTCTGTCAGGAGACGAGCACTGCGCTCACTTATGAGTAACGTTCATTCCACATTAACCAACCTCCCCGGCACTCGCATTTAATTTCTTTCGTTCCCAACTGATTACTTAGTGACACCTCTTGGAAAGCATGAGAAAGTGAGGGAGAAACAACTTTGGCTTACGAATGTGACCATCCGAATACTAGCATCATATTGACCTTGTGTTGTAGCATACTAGACAACAATGTTGAAAGAACGTCGTGAATTGGTGTATCATAAAATACGTTCGTGTCTGTGTGCGCACGGCCTATACGAGAATGTCTCTGATACGAACGGAGACTGCAGACTGAAAAACTGTCCTCGTCTTCAAGGTCACCAATTGCATAACATCCGCTGAAAATAAAAATGCGGAGAACGGCCAGGGCTTCCTGTAACAATGTCGGTTTGGAGATCAACAAAGGTGAGACGTTTTCTTACAATCTTCTCCGAGTGGAAGATGTTGTGCCTACACGTGGAGTGTGTATCAATGGAGAAATTGTAGATAGCTGCTCAGTCTTTTGCCACTGGGGTAACAACCGGTAGGCAGAGCCGTCCAAAGAACGTAAATCAGGAACTTATGTTGCCACTGGTAGCGCTGCTATCTGACATCCTGTCCAGAAGAACTGCAATGTACATATCAAAACCAAGCTGCTTGTCTACTGCCATGTTATATGCTGTTACATACTGTTTTAAATATTCTGTTATACGGCGGTAAAACGTGAGCATTTTATCGGCGGAATACACGATATCTGAACAGCTTCCATCTACAATGTCTAAGACCTACCTTGGGTACTTGTTGGTCGGACAGGTTTCTAAACACTGAGATGCTTCGTCGAATAAACGGGCGGAAACGGGCCCATGATCATACTTAATCGGTTTTTTTTAGTTGTGCCAAGTTTGTTAGAAAATTGACGAACGAATCCCGAAGCAATTGCAGGTAGACAAAATCCTGTTGCTTAAAAGCTCTCATATCAGAAAGTCATCCGTGGAGGTTGCAAGTTGTAATATAACTTTTGGTTTATAGGAGGATACATCTTTTCATCTGGCCAGCTAAAAGAATATGATCGGGACGAACGTGCGAAACTGTAATGAGAAATAGTTTTCTTGGCCTTAAAATAGCGCTGGCAGGTGACGAAGGAATTATGGGTGATCTGGTCACGGTAAAGTGAAAGTACGACATTGGAACGAGTGGGACCACAAACGTGCCGACTGTCTCGGATTTGTAGGTCTCAAGGTACTCATAACATATTATCGACAAAGACTTGGCGCCAAGATAGGCACAAGTAAATTAACCCAGTCATATAGCTCTCCGTCTGTATCAGCCAACAACCCCTTCAGTTTGGTAAGTTACCAAATCCACTTTTCAGAGACTTGGAAACTGGTAGGCCACTACCATTCTTTTTCTTCAACACCGCTGATATATTTTGAAGGCACTGTTTGGGTTGTCAACCCCAAATTTAAATCCAGACCCTTCTGCCTCACCATGTATAAAGGTAATCAATAAATGCTTCCATAATGGAGTTCTTCTTGCTTTTTGCTTTCAATATCATTCTTAGTGACATTAATCCTAGCACTAGAGTCTCCCCAGTTTTTATCTCTGATGAATAAGGGTTTCAGTGTTATGTCAGTCTAGTACCTGGCTAACTAGCGTTGGTCAGCTGGGTTACGAAGATCTCGGCTTACATTTTCCATAGTGTCATTCTACCGGATGGAAGCTAGGTACGAAAGGTGTGAGAGGAAAGGCAGGCGGTGCAGAGCAATCCATCTGTGGTGACCGTTGTACGTAGACATCCTTCGACTTCGGTCATTATGATGGCCCAGACCGGAAACGGATACCACCAACCGTGTATGTTGGTAGATAGATAGATTGTGAGAATGACGAATAATGTACCACTAACTGATGATCCTGCTAATTCCACATACACTTTGCATTTTCGCCACAACTTGGTCAACGAGACTGTAATCGTGAAACCATTGAAAGTATGAGGTGACTACGGTTTTTCTTTTCTCTACAACTAAAAACTTGGCGTGTCTGACCTAAAGTTTCCTTCCTTCGCTACTCCACCCTTTCCACAAATCGCTATACTACGCCGGACAAAATTTCCGTTCTTGTACTTAGAGACATCACGGGTTTATCCTGATCGAATGAAATCGAGGGCAACCATTGGATGTACAGGAATCTGCTGGTTTCAAATAGCTATAATCTAAAGGTGTATCGCTCCATACTTTTGCTAACTATATGATACACACGTAACGTCTCAAGACACTCAACGTCCACATCGATAATTTATTTTCAAGTGACACATTAACGTTCTATTTCTTGCAACAAATACTGCGAATGGTTCTAAATATGCAGATTCCTGACATGACAGCATGCAAGCAACGTCGGTATGGAACGACAATTGACAAGCTTCAGCTCATTTGTACCAAGTTTAGACTCCATTTATCGTTTTTATTCATTTTTTTCTCCCACATTTTGACTGGTATCAGTCGACCGGTAACAACTTCTCATTATTTCAGTCAGTATCAGTTATCTAATACGATCACATAGAATGATGGTAAAATGATGCTACGTTTGGTTTTGGCATACAATGGTTGACTAAGCGTCCGTATAAAATGTAGATACACATTTGTCAATGTGTTCTGTTGCTCAGTAAACTTGCTTGACCCTGTACAGTAATAGCAACAATACACTGGACTTTAGAGCAACCAAGAAGACCAGATTTTGTACATTGGAGTTGGGATGAAGATGCATGTCCATCAGGGAACCTCTGGCTATTGGGCATCCGTTGACTGCAACTTACTATGAAACTATGGCCATAATTGAAAATAGTGATAACGGGTTCAACAACGAAAAGTATGAACTAAACCTCTGCCAGGAAGGTGCAACCGTGACAGGAAAGTACGCGGAATAGGGCTGATTAAAACAGAAACCGAACTTGGCGTTTTATTCAGTCCACTCTCTTCTTGTGAGCATGAGTCGGATCAGTGCAACGAAGTATGTAGATGGATGCCAGCGTTCATGACATAAACCACATTCTAAGCAGAAACTAATAAAAAGGATGTATTCTGTACAGTCGATGAGCTATCAAGTGATACAGAAGATTTCCAGAGGAACCATCATAACGAAAAATTGATAACATATGACGAAATTCACGTTTGGTCCCGACGTAAATGTTGTTATACAGTGGTACACACACGTGTGCACGTAACATGAATGATATAAAATGTATTAAAGCTGAGGGCTATGAGTAGCGACACTAAAAATGCATTTTGTTTGTATCCGAAAGAATCAAAAGGTCCTTCAAAAGCACCAAAGGTTGCGGCTTCAAGCCAGGACAACTGATGTAACTACAAACCGACATTGTCCTCTGAATTTTAACCAGGACTCCAGTAACGCCATACAATATGGGGTTTTGATGTCATAACATACACTTCATACAGTGACTCAGTAATGATGTAGTCCAGGTTAATTGGTGTCGGCGCATAGAAAGAAGGTTATTGTAAACTTTGCATCAGCAAACGCCGGAACAAACCAACAGCTAATTAAGGACACTTTATAAAGTTTTAAATGTGGAAACAACATCAGACTTATCAAAGGTACGTCAAGATTTATAGAAAACCACTTTCGATAGCACTCCCACTGTGTGCTCAACAGTGTACATCCGACCGAAACAAAGGAAGAAGAACGAAACAAGCCAACCAACGGGACTATCGTTAGCAATTCCCAACGAATCTGCCAAAATCCCTGATGAAACTATCGCTGGTTTGATCACCGTTTCTTCTCCTACTGATAAAATTCCTTATTGGTAGGGAGGTATCAGTGTCATCAAGACCCACAGAAAGCACGTCGAAACATCGGTCGATTGCTCACATATAGACTGAACTGAAAATGCTTAAGAAAGTAATACTGGATCGTTTAGTCTCCAGCCCAGAATGTGATGACAAACTTCAGTTTGTGTACCGTTGACACCGTGGTTTTTCTTAGCCACATAGTCTTGACCCTAGTACATATTCAATATAAAACTAGACTGGAGAAATGCATTTACCCTCCTCCAAAGAAGTCCTGAGAACAGTGATGTCAAATACCTCTAGCCCATTCAATCACAGGCAGTTTAATGATAGTTCACGCTCATTTTACCGAGCGAAGTAACCTAACTGTCTTCCAACGTACCGGTCTTTTTTTGCCTATTAGGCAAATAACTTACCCTTTCACATCAAAGCAATCTCCACAAAATGTACTGGGGGTGCAGCAGTAGATTCTACAACCCAATGTTAGTTGCACTGCATTTTTTGGGATAGACCCACTTGATCAAATGATCTATTTTTCATCCTCTTAATCCCAAGGTGTCTAAATATCAAGTTGTTTCATATCTCATCATCATGGAGAACAGTACATCGGTGGTTCTCACTGATCGTTAACTGCCGCACAACCATGAATATAAAACAAACCCTGGCCAAAAAGAAAAAGACAGAAGAGAAGAGGAACGGACATAACTACTAAAAATAGTTACGTCTATATTCAAACATGCAACATGACGATGCCTACATCTTGTAAACAAACAAACAAGCTGTAAGTGAAAGTGAGGTGTCATCAGCTAGACAGCTTCTTTACGGCTTTCACTGCTTCGCATCATTATGTGCACTCACTTTAGTGTCAATCCGACCAAACAACAACATTTACGCCACTGAGCTTCATTAATTGCCATCCTACCTAAATTTTCCAGCCACCGATTGTATGAGTCGCAAGGTTCCGAGCCCAGGAGACAAACTCGACCTACGGTTGGCAACCCTTTGTGTCAGTTCCATGAAATCAACATTATCCTTATTATTCTGCCTCTTGTTGAACCAAAGTATAATCAAACGTTTTTTCTGATAAGTAACCTACCGGTAGTTTCTCTTATTAACTTACCTCATGTAAAAAACAGTACCAACAAAGTGAGGAATCAAGTAGTTTACATTGTAACTCAGAGCCTTGTCCACACCTGAACCCCTAATTTCTCATTTTATTATCGTATGTTTTCCCTTACATCCGTTTTGCCGTTCTACCCTAATTTTGTCTACAACTCTTAAGAAATATATTCCAATCGTGTTAGAATCTCTCAAACGTACTTTAACGTGTAACAGTGTTCCTCATCCAGACTTGAAAGCAAAACATTTGCCAACAAAAACCCGTTTTGATTTACTCGTCCCTCATTTCTGATCTGTTTAACTGCATTCTTATTTCGTCTACACTTCAACGCCAGATACCACCATTTGTACGTAACACATTGTACAAAAACGTTTCGTTCATTCCCTAATTCTACTAGTCTACTAATCGACCGTGATCCATTACTGAGGAAGTTTTCTGTTAAACATTTTTCGATGTATAAATCACTTACCTAACTAATCATTTTTACTGTCTTAATTGGGTACCCAGGACTGATAGATGCATAAGGTATTTTTTGACCTGATTTAACATATTTATCGGTGTAAGTCACAATTCGGCGTACAATGTTTGTAACTTCGTCAACCCGAGTAGTTTATTCTGTACCAGTTCATTGTTACCTATAATGACAGCTGCATAATTAAAACACAATTGTGGAGCCCTGACGAATGCTTTTGATAATAAAAGCACCAGTAAACGTTTTACAAGGTTTGCTTTCGGAAGTCTGATGGGAAGTATGCACGCGGTCAGCTTTTTGAATGACGATTAAAAACCAAATTTTAAACATGTTGCTGTGTTTCTCGAATCGTGGATAAAAGATGTCGCCATCTGCGTTAGGACGAGTGTTCATTTATTTCTTTAAATATAACCTGTGTTATGCATCAAAGCTAAACCAACCACTAACCTTACGATCGTTCTGATAATAGAAAGACGCCATATTTTTGTACTATCTCACTTGTTGCACCAGATGCACATTATTGATTTTTATGGTAATGAACACTGCACGTTAGTCCAACACTGCTTTTCAGCTTCTATATTTAGCCTGTTTGTATAGTCGACCAAGTTAATACGTCATTACTGTTGGTTGCGTTTTGTTACTGTGGACGTAAGCATACTCTTAATCATTGAGAGGAATACGCCAGTGTTTGTAATAGTGGTGTTTAAATTTTGTACAAGCATAAGAGGAAAAGGATAATTCTGATTTAGAAAACTACTAAAGTCCCGTCCACTTAACCACAATGAACGAATTCGTTCATTATCTCTTGCCATTCCCACTTTCGAGAATTCAACATCAAGATGCGTTCTTGTAAATAGTAAATGTACAAATGAGATCACGTAGATATTTCTTGAGTTTTTGAGCTGCCAGTATTTGCTTCAAATGTGAATAACCACCACACAGAATAAATCACTTCCCTTCTGTTTCTGCATATATGTTTCCTGAAAGGGAAGTACTGAAATACTATTCTGTTATTGGTATACTTGACTGTTCGGTGGTCAGATTTCAAGGCTTGGTTTTTCTAGTGAACACTGACTTACTGAATGAGACAGGTTGACTAAAAGTGATCTGATCCATAGATTTACAACAATATTACCTTTAGCGGATTTCTAAGACAGAGAAGGTAGTACCTGAATTGTCATTTCCAACAATCATGAAATGTAGGACGACGCCAATTGTTAAGTTTTTTGTCTGATTATTCACGTTGTACTCCGGAAGTTCTGAGTCTTTTATATCAACTTATCTCCTTCTCGTTTGAAAAATCGGTATGAAGGGTGTTATTTTAAAATTTAACGTCTCATACTGTTTTCAATCTGCATATTGCAAACCTGATGATCCTGTCAGAACACGCCTATCCACTTAATTCACAGACGGCTAAACTATTATAAGCCTGTCCTGGTACATACACTATAGTGACATCATCATCATCATCATCATCATCATCATCATAACAGCCATGAGCCTGGCCAAAAGGTACTGTGACTCGGGCCGCCGCCCACTTCAACAGTGACGTGAAATGTCCTAAAAGAAAAAGTTACTAAAAAGGTTAAAAATTATTAAAAGAAGACTAAGCGGAAGAACCAGAAACGGTATGGATACAAGCACGCCATTGACTGCGACAATCCACCATCTCGAATAGCGTCTCCAACCAGCAGTTTGAGTGATCACGAGGACCCCATCCAGGCAGGCGACACCTACCCACTTTGCTCAATGGAACAGTCAACGTCTTCATATTTCGCGACCACGTTGTTGCTTGACCACCACGCGGCTTCACCCAACTGTTGGTGGCCTCAGTATATAACGCCCGGTACGGCAAACGTTCAGCTGGCATACGGATTACGTGACCCAACCATCGCATCCCGGATGCCATTTGCACCCATTCACAAATAACGGCGTCGGCCGGTTTCCAACGGCATGGGACGCTAGGATCAGTTTTTTTAAAGTAGAGGGAACTGTACAACAACGTCCGGTCGCTAGATTGCAGTTTGGTTAAGTGCTTTGTGGTCATGGTTTAGTGAATTCTTCAGGTTCGTGAATTTCTGTCCTCTGCAAAAATGTTATAAACCTTCCTCCTTCGAGAACAGCTGTCGGTTTCTGTACCCACTATGTGCTCATTATAAAAGACAGCGTCGGTTAGTCATTCGACAAGACTAGTCTTTTTGCCCTGAAATTACACAGCTCTGTAGAATCCGAAGAAAACCGCTTCTTTGGATTGCTTGATTGCTTTTACCATGGTCGTTTCACGCAAACTCTGTTACTTTCACTTTAGTGGTCAGTGAAAGCACAACCCAGCGCCATTATCTCGCAGTCTGTTTTTCTCCGTTTTGAGAAATTTGGTTTGTGGTAAGGCTAACCACAACCTCAATCCACTATTCCCATGAGTACGGTTAAGGGCTGCGAATGTACTATTAATTGATCGGGAAAAGCTTGAAAATTTCAAGTATATTGTCACGATTACGTACGAAAAAGTGACCGAAGCGGTTAATTTAATACCAAAATTTAGGTCACTGCTCACGTCATACGTGATTATGATATACTATATACCGGGTCAGAAGTATCTCAACAAAAACGTTCATTCCAAGTGGTCGTTTCGAGTTAAACGATAGTAACAATGTCACTAATAACAGCCTTAATAGTCACAATAAGAACAGTATCACTTATCTTAATAGTTAGAAGGCGTGATAATGAAGAGCTTGACAGATATCATTTTCAGCTGATAACGGACAATACAAATTGGTGCTGTGGTTAAGTCTGTGTGAGTTGAAGGTCATGCACACTGGTATGACGTGTGCTTTATTGGTTTCTTTACAAGTATGTTATACACGCATTGTAACAGACAGGCAAAATGAACTGCAGTGTTGTAATCGAGTTATCTGGCTTCAAGTTCTTTAAGGGTTCATCAAAATGTTCTATTGGAAAGCCATTACAGACTAGCAGATCCCTATCATTTTCATAGAAACCACTGAAGAAAGAATGGATTATTTACTGAATTTCCTGAAGTGTCTCCTTGCACTAAACAAGCCACTTTTCAGAATCTATCATTTCCTCTAGTAAAAATCGATGAAGGAATGGCTGTTCGACAATTAGTGGTAACATGTGTATAGAAGTAATCACAGTGGTAGTGGATCGTCAGATAAGTTAAAATGATTTGCTGAGTTAATCGACAGCCTTAATGTAATATGAGCAATCAATCGATATGTGGCAGGTGTGGTAAGTAGATTATTTGGAAATGAACAGTGAATGCTGTTTACCTTGATGTCAACCGTATGAACACGTCTAGTACCACATGATCTGACGTGTGACGCCACTTGTACCAAAAGGACCCAGAAACAAAAGGCGAATGTGAAAATATTCAGTACGCCATTGTACAGTTCTGTGTAAAAACCATGCAGTGTTACAAATAAAGGTTCAAACAACTTATCAACAACAAAAGTTGCTGGTTGTCGACGACGAAGGACTCAACCTTAAGTTTAACAGAATAACAACTCCGACCGAGTTTTCACTTTTCACTGATCTAACAAAGCGGACCTGACGGCTCATCAGTGATTTTTCTTAAATAATGTGGGGCAATTTCTGTGCCAAACTTTAGCCGAATTGTTAACTGAATGTTTCGTATGATGTAAATTGCTGATTGCTGGAGAACGACATGCATAACACCAATTCTTAAGAAAGAAACGACCAAATTTTGTCTAACCTCATGCGCCTATGCAGCACTGAAAGTGTTCAAAAATGCGTTCTTGCTAGAACGAAAGTGCAGGCGAACATCACGAATCCTAGTCAGTTTGCCCATCGTCACTCACGCTGAACCCTGGATGTTCTGGCCTGTCTAGTTCATTCAATTTTACCATCACCTTATGGTGAATCGAAAGCCGTCTGCATGCGACTCTTAGACCGTAGCAAGGCTTTTTGAAGCGCTGGGCATTATAATCATCATCATCACAGCGGCCTTGGGTCTGGCCAGAAGGAACTGTGGATCGGGCCACCTCCCACCTTAACGGTGATGTGGAACACCTCAGAAAGAGAAAACTTAAGTAAAAATGTACAAATTAATGGAAGAAGACTAACCATACCCAGAAATGATGTGATTGCAGGTGCACTATCGACTGCGACAGAATGCCATTTCGGATAGCGTTTCTAACCAGCGGTTTAATTGGACACAAGGACCCCGACCATGTAGGTGACACCTACCCACTTTAATCAGTGGAACACTCAGGGTCTACAAATTTCATGACCACGTTGCTGCTTAACCACCACGTGGTTTTACTCAACCGTTGATGGTCTTAGTACGTAATGTTCGATACGGTAAACGCTTAGCTGATATGCGACGTACGTAACCCAACCATCACAGGCTGCGCAACGCGATTAGTTGACCAATTGATCGCGACTTCTGAGCGTTCCAAAATACACACCAGCGAGCGGCTGTATTGCTCATGCTATCTGTTCACTTGGTGTAAAATAATTGACAGAGACACCGATGGCCACACACCAAGTTGGTTGATATCTTCGTCGCGAACAAGTCACGTTTCTTAGCCATACAGCGAAACAGAGCGCAGGCAAGCATTATATGCCCTTTCTTTCAGCGACAGTGTGACGTCTTTTCGAAGTCAAAGGTATTCCAGGTTATCTAGGAATTTGAAATTCAATCTTCAGTCGTCAAGCTTTCAAGCGATTACTTTATAAATCGAAGTCAATCCACTCATTTCGATGATCAGGCCGAATCGCCACTCCTCACTGGCTCCAGGTTTGTACAGGCTGCAATCCTGTGCCTTTTTTTACCTTATATCACATCCATGCCAGTAGACAGCCATACACTTTTCGCGTTTAATTCATGTCTCCTCTTATGACTAAACCTGGCATATTCACAATACTCTCGCATTTTTAACTAACTGTGCATACGATGTGGTGCTGGACGCCAAACACTCAACTGGGTTTTCTCCTCTCGCCTTATTGTACAGTTAGGAATTCAGTGAGGGTCACGCAGTTTGTCTCTCAATACGTTTAGATGTGGTGACGTTCTGTTTTCGCTCAAGAAAACGATTCAATATGGGCGTCTTCTTCATGCGCGATCCTCCCTCCACGTAAACAATGACTCTTAACCTAAATCACTTTCTTTTAAATAACTGGGGGGTACTTTGAGTGAAAACATGACATAGCCCCTTTACGTTACTGACGATGTTTCTCAAAGTCTGGATGCTTTTGTTTCACGTCCGGCGCTTAACCTCTCTTTCCATTTTCCTACCACTTGACCATTTGATTTATTAAGGTTTGTGTGTTCTCACATTTGATATACTGTTCAACCGTTGCTTTCCATGGTTTGTTTTCAAAAGACTGAATGTTTTGCCATATCCCTAGAACACCTATCTAATTGAAGCGGTATTTCCCGTGAACAATTCGTCGGGTTTTAGTTTTTTTCCCATCAGTTCGAAATGTGCGTTGTTCGATCGAATTGTCTGTGAAGTGACTTAATGACGTTTGTTTGTTTGTTTACAATATGTAGGCATCTTCATATTGCATGTTTGAATATAGACGTAGCTATTTTTAGCAAATAGGTCCCATCCCGCCCCCTTCATTTTGTTCTCTCTTCCTATGCAGGGTTTGCTCTTTTCTTCTCCTTGGTTGTGTCGGTTTAACATCAGTGTAAACCATTGATGCATTGCTGTCTATGATGATGAGCAAAAAATACTACTCAGCACAACTGATCCCTTATATTCGGATCCCTTTTTGGGGTATTTCTACACCAAGTCCTTGCAAAAATACTTATTTGCATGTAACTGGTCTTACTATTCTTCCGTTATTCCTTGTTTGACTCGATTTCAATACAAATCCAACATTCTCATTTTTGGACTAACCACAAAACTAAACCAAGATTTGTCTTCACAACTGCTACCTCATGAGACCGATCTCTTCAAAATGTCTTTGAGTTACATCGTTATACTGAGTATTTAGTGACATAAGCACATTTATTTAAATATCCTTCATCTTCTGGAGGATGTGCATACATCAAAAAAGAATATAATCATCTCTCGGGGTGTACAAAGCATTTTATCGACTTGAATTGATTATTTACAGAAACATCTCGGTTTGAGAGAGCGTTTACTGATCAAATGTGTACAATCTCTCACCTTTCTGTTCTCTTGTTACATACTATTCTTAATACCTGTTATGTTCATTGTACATATTAACCACTCGTCTGTTGTTTGACTGAATATACACTTCGTCCTCGCGCGCCTCGATTTCTGCTTGCACGTGGTCTTTGCTACCGGGAGTTAACTGTGGCAACAGAGGACTTTTAATGCGTTGGAGAAACTGGATCTGCTAGAATTACTCTCTTATTCAGGAGGAACGTTATTCTAACTTATAGCAAACGTAGTGTGGTAGAATTTATTGTAGACATTTGTTGTAGACTATTTTGTTACCTTGTCGATTCATTTCTTAGTTCCACTACAAATGCAATCGATAAGTTAATTTCTTCTTTCTTAGTGAGAGTAAAATCAAGTTCAGTGTCCACCTTTTAAGCAAATTAGGTGGCGTGCGTAATTCTTAGCATACAACGATGTTAAGGAGTAATATTTAGTTGGTTTCCAATAATTGAAATTAAACGCCCATACATCTGATAGCTCTCTAACAAATGACACGCCAATCCTTTTGTAACTAATCAGAAATGTTGACAAAACCATGAAATTCGTCAGGTGAAAACACAACACTGCAAAACGGAGTTGAATAACTATTTTTCAAAAGCCAGTTTGATTTGCAATTTTTAAAAGTTTGTGTTTGAATTATATCCTTGAGCACAACTAGATGAAACATTTGGGGTGGACTTTAGGTTACTCTTACAGTGTAGAAGTTAGGGTGAATCTCTCACAGTTGATAAGTTCAAAATGTTTGCGACTGCTCTTTTGTGTTTGTTCAGAAGATGCAGCGTCTAATTACAGCACGTTAGACAGGACACGTATGATGTAAAGTACTGTACACAGATAGACAATAACCTTCAACGGTCAAATGGAACAGAATGTTGCGGCATTGATGTATATCTTAAGTACCTCTCGTTAATGCACCGCTATCCTACGATTTAAACCGAGGTACGATCACGTAAGCACGAATGATAATCAAACAATGTTCCACGATGTACATCGTCAAAATACCACGGAGTTTGCAGTCTGCAACAGCTGTCCGACAGCCCATCCTAATGAACCTCCCTCGGACATCATGAAATCAAATAATTCCATCATACCACTGCAGTTGCTGTAACCTCGGAACGTTAAACTTGTATGAACGTGAGCATGAATTCATAATTTTTTCTTTCAGAAATCTTGGGTCTTGGTGGGCAGCCGCTTTTTTTCTTCAGCTTCGTTGGCGTGTTGTATGACGGAGGTATTCACCGGTTTCTCAATCACAATTTGACCCTCAGTTTGTCCTCCTAACTTTGCATGAAAGCATTGATAAACAGCTCTATAATGAGCTGCTGCTTGTCTTAGGTTTACAAAATTTCAATTCAATGTAAGTCTACCATCTGGACTACAAACACTTATATCCACATGCATTCCAGTCCTGCTCTTTCGGGTTCACATTAAGTAACCAGTGTTTGAGGTGAAACACGATTTTTGTAACGCAAGCCACTTTTGAGGACAGTTATACCTAAGCGTTCTTTGGTTTCGACCATTATGACAGGTTTCTTCGGAAATGAATGCCCGTCAACTATTGACTAAAAGAGACTTCAGCAACCACTTTTCGCTGTTTTATTCAGTCATCGTTTACTAGTTGAATGGTCCCAATGAATATTGCATATGCAGGAAGCCGTCAGACTACCCCTACCTTTTAAGCTCAAATAAACACGTTTGCAGCAAACTGCCCGTCTGATGATAAGCATCAAGAAATATTACACTGTAACAAGTAAATTAAAAGATTGGGTTCTTTTTTATCACAGGTGAATGGTTTTGGACAGCAGTGAAAAAGCTTACTGTCTATGTGCTATATGGAGCATAAACTATGTTGGACGGTTTACAAATGTGAATGAACCAAAGGAGAAGACAGACGGTCTGTGAAGTAATTCACCATCACTAAAGCATCATAAGCTGCGGGCTACTCTCTGAATCTTATTTTAAGGCATTGATTTTGCTTGAACATTACCCTCAAATGGCTCTTACCAAAACTTTAAAAACGTTCATTCGGTTACCACTAGACTAAGGTCGAACATTACTTCTGATCATTTAGTAAAGATACATTTTTCACCAATCCAATCAAACTTCATATCATTGGTCAGAGGGGATAAATCCCTGAGCAACATAAAAATAATCAGAACTTAGATGAGTGATTTTATCTTAAAACTCAACATGCAAAAATAATCGGAGTGCATTTTGGGCTGGCAGTGGCCACACCAGAATAACACATCACTACGCGAGTTTGAGGTCAAATTGATTCTCAGCACAGCACGACGAAACAAATACAGCTACCTAAGAGAACCCCAAAGGTGAACAGGAAAAATGTCACAGAAAGAATTCAAAACAATATGAAGAAAAAAATTGTATCCTCTTTAAATTGCTGACGATTTTGAAGTTTATGTGGTAGTATAGGATTTTATTAATCTTTTCATGGTTTTTAAAGAGGCAAGGACGACAACAGTTAAGGAAAATTGCCAATAACATAAAAAATTCCTGCCATTGACTTCGGTTTGTAGCCAAATCTTATAGGCAGTCACTGTCTGACTACAACGAGCGTCTTATACAGCTGTAAAGCCTTGGAAGGCTAACTGAAGCCAAAGTGTGCGCCAATTTCTTCCTACTTTCACCAGGAGTTATGGGTCACCATCCATGCCGTTCTTCCTATTATACCGAGAGTAATTAAACATGTCATGATAGGGTGCGCCATGGGTAGGCGTATGTAAGACGTGACACAGCCACCGCGACAGATAGGCTAAAACCACTTCGTGTGAAACGGTGACCATTTGCTTTTAAAGTATATAGCCGAACATCATTGTTGTCCATGTGGTGCTGGTACCACAATTGGGCAATGTTTTGCAGACAATGATCAAGCAACCCAGAAACATCTGCCAAGCATACCACTCAGATTTCGCAAAGGTATAGTAGCATCGTGCGCTCAGTCGTATTATACTTCTTGTTTCCAAGAGAAAACGGATATCACGCCAGCGTCATATAGAGCTAGTGAAAGTCAACTGGGTTCTTTAACCATGCTTCCTAACACAGTCGCCAACAGTTATCACCTTTGAAGGTACAAAACTTTTCTACTAACTCCAGACCGACACCAATCAAGAAGAGTGCATCTGTGGGCCCCCACTAACCTTGAGGCAACATTTTGCATTTAGATGTCATAAAACGCGAAACTTATTGTGGTACTTTGGTCGCCAATTGTGCAGGATTTTCTTTAACTGCGTGCACATGGTAATCAAGTAAAGTAAACTAAATAGTATAGGAAAGTCTGAGAGTCTACTGCCTTGGATAGGTTCCACGCTGTTATTGATATAACCATCCACATCCTTCAGTAGGACACCGTCTACCCCAAAATTGAATAGAAAAGGATAAACAGAACATCTTTGTTACACTCATGTGGGGGTGGAAGACAACGAAGACAATCTGCCATAAGCAGAAACTTTAACTGCGGCCTGACCGTTTTAATATGAAGCCACAATATAACTTCGCTGATAGAACTGAAGGCCCATTTTTGTACACAAGCACTACTGTTGGCTGTCGGTAGACGTGGTAGTGTTCGGTCACCTGAGGAAGGGTGTCGATTTAATCTGTGCACTCAATGTCTGGGGGAACCTGGGTTTGCTTCCGTGTACTGTTGGAATAACCGACAACTCACAGTTGCCACTAACTACTGAAATCGAACCGAGTCTTCGGTGGTTACTGCACGCGTTTACATACCACTCTTTGTGAAAAAGCAAATTGTCTATTCTCTTCGGTGAATAAGTCGTCCTAGGCATTTTTGACCTTGGAAAACAGGATAGTGAATTCATCGTTGGGTTTTCCTTGCCATCATGCAAAAGAACCAGAGGAAGATTGTCTGGGCCCAGCACATTGTGCCGCCTTTGAATATAGGCTTTCTTTCTCGTTTATAATTCTTTAGATAGAATTGCTCGTACACGCCACGATTAAAAGGCACATATAATTAAATAACGTGTGAGGAAAAGTAATTCACCTAAGAGTTCAGATGCTTTTTTAAGCTGTTTGTTAGTTGACCAACTACTTTACCTATTACTTTATTAATATCAGGCTGTCTGGCATCGTTCGATGATGAAACGGTGAGTGACACTCGCAAAATTTTGGGCATATTTTTCGATTTCATCTCGGCTGCACGATATCACTACTGAGTAATGAAGGTCCATAGCTAGGTACTTAAGGGCTGGCGCATTAATAGCGGGCGAAATTCTAACCAGTTGAAATAATTGTCTCTTGTCTCTCATTGGCCACCGGTAACATTCAAGTTGATTATTGTGAGTAGTCTGAATATAAATACACATCATCGTAGTTTATTTCAGTTGCGGCCGAGTGAGTCCAGAGTTAATCTGATGTTATTGTTTGTTTTGAGTGGAGATTGACTTGCGCGTTCTGAACAAGGTAATCGTCAACTTTTGACTTTGATTAGGCCTACAAATTATGAACCAACAAGCTGTGCGTCTTACTGACTTCTATCGCAATGATCACACTCAAACCAATGGCCGAAGTTTGATGTTGAGTTCAGATTATAACTACTTGCTAATATCACTTAGAAGGTAAATCGGTCGTTAAACACTGGTGTGATATTTTGTTTTGTTATCAAGAAGGCTAGCAATGACACGTGTTGTGTTTGTTAACGTGCGTCACTTATGATTTGGAAAATACGCCCGGTTGTTTTCGAAAAGAAGAGTATACAAGGCTCGTTGGTATTCTGGTTTGCCATAGGTTCCAACAACTAGACGAGTGTGTAACTAAGACATCAACAGACCTTTTGTGGTAGACCAACGTATTTCACGCAAATTGGTTTATTTCAAGTGGGGTGACCACTCGGACAATCTTATAATTCACCAGCGCGCATTTTGAGAAGTTAGGGATACTTGGTGAGCTGATCAATTAATCAAGCTGTAAAAATTGTGATGGTTGGTTTGCATATTCTACATGCCAGTTCGGCGGTTCCTACATTGAAACTTATTTACTGGGATCGCCAAAACTTAGTTAAAACAGTGACCCGATCACCATGTTTGAAGACCCTGACAATTGTATCAGGCAAACTGGGTAGGTGTTATCTGGCCGGTTGTGATATTCGTGCCTACTCAAACCACCTACTGGAATCACGATCTGAAATGGCGTGTCCGCAATCATAAAAACACTGACTCTTCTTGGTCTTCTTTTGGCTATTTTTGTCTTCTAGGTAGATTTTCTTTTCTTCTTTCATCCCATTTTACAGTTGTGATGAGCATCTGCACAAGACACAACATCTTCCTTTTGGGTTCATAGCTGTTGCGTACAAACGGATGAATTAATTGATATCCAACCATAGTGTTCAAACCAAATCGATTGCTAGCCTCGGTATATACACTTACATCTTGTTTCCGCTAACTGCTGTTGGCTAATCGCTTGATAGGGGCGCGGACTTATATTTCTTTTAAGACTATTGGTGTTTCAAACAACTGACTGTACGCTATGAGGGTGACTCAGTGACATGCATAAGTATAGTTGAAGTGATAAGTCGAATTGGCATATATTTTTGCGATGCATGGCTGGTCTTATCAAACCAACTGAGTTATTTCAAGCTACCTTCAGAAAATGAAGATGAATTAAACTTTTAAAGCCACTAAGAGAGTTAAAAATATTTTGTAGAATGCGGCGTAGTGTAAGAAAACTTGCTTACAACTCCTGACTGAAGACATTCGAATTCGTCATGTACCAACTAACCTATATGCACAAATTTTAACTTTCATTGAGGTACTTGCTTACAGCAACACAATTTGTGACTACTTTTACTCGCATTCACCTGATGACGGACAACCAAACTCTAGTTTGCGTTTGCACAACAACACAAATTACTGAAACTATAACAGCCGTGGATATATACGATACGGCATAATAAACGCTCCCAGAAGCAAGGTGAAAAAGAAAACTCTTGTTTATATATTTCTAGGTAGGACCTTCACCAAATATATTTGTCTACTGAACCGTCCAGAATTTAAATTGTTAAAACTGGTCCTGGCCTTCAAGCAGGACAAAGGCTATAAAAAAAACCTCCGGTTAAACGTTTCGGAGCATTAGATCTTATTTTATTTTAGACGAGAATGCGAAAGTTGATCAGTGTTACTTCACGATTTTTACTTATAACATATTCGTAAGCCAAACGCTCCCCACGTTAGAGAACATGCAGGTTTAAATTCCCGATTCACTTTAGAGCAGAATTTTTATAGAATTTAAAAATTTCCTTGGCCGCTACCGGAAGACCCAACCTAAACAAAACTTCAAATCGAATCATCCAACAACAAAATTGGTAGTCGCAAATAATCATTATTCCAAACAAAGTTTGTTTGATTTCACAGGTAATGATCTACATTTGCAATTTATACATCATGAAGCGTTCATTACTAACTGACTTGCTCGTCAGTACAGGATTGCTCTGGCAACTGATGTGTATGGATATGTGTGAGTGTTTGTATTACTGTTGATTTTGTTGTTTAGCCTTACAGCGCTCATTGAACTTTGCCATGTAAACCCAAAGACTGCAGTATGTACCTAAGGAGGTACAGCGAAATGTGCTAGAGAGATACATTGTGCAAAAAACTGCTTCTGATTTCCCTGTTCAAATTTGTGACTGGAAAGGGTTGCCTTGCATTACTAACTGATAAAAAGGTCGGCTGTGAGCTGTATACTATTGCACCATGAAGTCCTAAACACGGCGTGATTTAACTGACGGGAACTGAAAACAAATCTAATAACCGTTGCAAAGGATAAATCTCACACAAAATAACAACGGTATTTCAAACTTATCTTTTCTGGAAACAGGGGAGACCTTCCACATGCTGTTTCCGGTAAAACAGAAGTTGCAGAACCTAACTTTATGTAGGATCCTAAGGGAGAAAAAGTAATTATCCTGTACTTCTAGTGAAGTAAGTTGCCAAGAGTTATAAATGCCAAGCTTTATGAATTGTGTTTGGCCATTAAGTCAAAGCAATTTTGAAGATGACTAGCCGAACAATCACAAAATATTTAACATCGTTCCTTTGTCTTTATCTCAGGATGCACAAAAAGTACCGTGCAGTTTAAAATGCCTGAGTAGTCTGGACCCTGTTTGCACCAAAACTCATCCTCTCAGCTAAATATGTTGCTAGCAAAGATATTTCAAGAAGTATGCGCAAATATATTCCATTCATAGATCACAACAAATTTAAATTCATTGTGCGGTCTGCTTTTATATTAAAAAGGTTTTCACACAGGTAGTCAAACTTGAGTAATTCCCAGGAAATTGTAACACACTACAAAATTCAGAAACTAGCGTTCACTGTAAGCCGTACTACAGGCATATATTAAATTTAGATTAGACAAGAATACCGGAGCCTGTTACCTTCAGCAATTCTGGTTTGAGTGAAAATCACGATGAAAAGTGAGCAGCATCTTGAAACAAAGTGATTGAGGTTATTCATTACCACCGAAACTATATTAACATTTCAACTACAAGAGCTTTGAAAAACGAGTTATTCTAGTCTAAGGACTAGTCCTATCTTCCGACTTGCTAATTAGTTCGTTAAATACTTAATTGTAGGTCATGCTTCCTTGTTTACCAGTGTTGACAATACCTTACTACCACAACTGTTTCAGTGCCTAATCACATGTGATGTTAAAAAGTTTAAGATGTTGTCGATACTTCTAAAGTTATAAGTTAAAAAATGTTGGCCTAACCAAGCCAACGAATGTCCATCAATCACGTTTTGAGTTTTTCATCTTACAGAAAAATAGCAATTGCAGCTGGTGCTTCTGTAGATCACAACAGAAGGCTTGGCGTTGGCAGTGGTCGTTGAAATCCCACAAAATCTGTCTATTTAATTTAAAGTAAAGGCTGATAAGTAAGCCAACGACTAAGTTTAATTGGGGGTATATCTTTATAATCTGTTACTTCAGTTTGGTTAAATCATTTTGCGGAATTTAAGTATCAAGTTGAGTGTGTTTCTTAAGAATAAAGTGGGTTTTCGCAAACCTCCAACTTGGTCTACTGATGCAACGTGCAGATATTTTCCCGTACTGAATGTCTTGAGGTTGACCAGAAACAAATAATTTGCATATGACAAAGTTATTCGACAAAGAATACGTCATGACTTACTTGTGGCCTGTAGACATTCAGGTTTGATGCGTTTTCACAAAGATGCCGGGCATAGTTGATATGAACTTGTTGTAATTCATCCAGTGTCATGCCCCACTTCTGATGCTCCTCTGGAATGCGCGGATCGAACCTTTGTTGAGAATTTTTGCGATTACCTTGCATTAACAACTAAACGTACCAGGTCGTTTCCTTTGTTTGATGGTTCAAAAAGTACACCTGGTTATTTTCATTCAAAGTCAATTCATACCACGCCGGTAGTTTACTTAGTGCGTAGCTCAAAGTCGGACCACATCCATAAGGTGATGATTGCATATCTCTGCGTAAACCATTTTAGTAATATCTTTTATTGAGACAAACTCACCTATTGACGTGATTGAGACACTTTGCGACATCGCTGAGACTAGTGTCATGGCAGTAACCTTGAGAATATTCAGCAGAAACATCCAAACTCTTTTGATGTGTGTGACTGGGAATAATAGTATCCAAAGGTGTGCATAAAGGTGCGTCCAAACATGCCGGAGAAGAGTTAGCTTTGCTATGTGAAATAACGAGATCCGTTGTTGTCGGATCTGTAAGATGTGTTGAATCATTAATTCCAACCGGCGGAACAAAAAATGATCTTGGTAGATTGCGTTGGTGTAGTGGAACTTGTTGTCGCTGAGATACAGGGTTGAATAACTCTTGAAGGCTGTTATTGGGGTCTTCTAGCACAGTTACTCGAACATTAGGTGCCCTCTCGGAGTTGTAGCCTGCCATAAGAAGAATAGAAGGCGAAGGCCGACCCTCCTCGATAGGTAGTAGAACGAACGAAAGATGCGCTTTTAAGAAATGCGTTAAAACAAATTTCAAGGACGTTGAGAAATTTAGATGAGGTTAGACAAACTTTATGCTTTTCATAGTGATAATAAAAATTACCTTCTTTCCTTAAACAATGATGTGGATTAACACACCCTACAAGAACATTTATCTCTCGTAAAAACGTGTTCTTCAAATGGAGTGGAAATAATGAATTTAATTTTCCGCAAGCCATCATAAACTGAGTTCTCTGATCAGTGAACGGGTTTGGGGTAAAACTACGAAACCACGTGAAAACAGTCAGCCTACTCTGTTCTCAACGCAGCAGCGATCCAACGATTCAGCGGTTGATGTACGGGTTCGAGGCAGAGGCCCAAGGGTCCCGGATCCAGTCGGCTTTTCTTGTTCAGTGTCGAGCGGGCGTCCGCTGATCTAAAAGACATTCACTGAAAAAGGTGTGGCATTGCTCTTGGGAATTACAGTAAATGTCACAAAACAAACTAAGGTTACTCGCATAAATGGCTTTTTGGAAAATGTGAGTCAAGTAATGGTTCAGTGCGATCGCTAGAAACACTACTGACTAACGCAGCAGGGAGACTGCTCCAGAAGTTAACAACCCTGTAGGGAAGAAGCTGCTGCCTAAGAAAGACCCGAGGACGAAGCTTGAAAAGCTTCATATCATGTCCTCGCCCACCATCATAATTCGCTGCATTGAAGAACTGATTAACGAGGCCTAATCCAAAGAGGAAGTGTGTGAAAAGTAAATCACTGCGGAGTCGTCGACATTCAAGTGGGTATAGATCAAGAATTTCGAATCGAGACTCGCACGTGACGCTTCTGGGGCCTGTGACTACTGTGGTAGCCACGCTCTGGATACGCCCAATGGCTAAGATGTCTTTCTTCAGGCCGGTATACACAACCTGATTAGCATACCCGAAGAGCGGCCATACATAAACCCCGTACAGCGTTTGAAACGCTTCCTTGTCTATAGGGGGGAACGCGCGCTTGATCATTCTAGGAGAGGCAAACCCCTTTTTCGCCGCCATCTCGTGGTGATGCCCGAAAGATAATTTAGACGACAGCCAGATGCCCACATCTTTCTTCAGATCGATTGCCATGATAGCTATTGTGTCGAGTGCACTATGAATCACGAAGGCGTTGCCATAATCTTCACCGAATGACGAATGTGTGCATTTACTGTCGTTCATTGGGAGACTCCAATCGTCCAACCAACGCATACCCACGTCAAGATCAATCTGTAGTGCATTGGGTTCAGTGGCATTCCAGATTTTTAGGTCATCGGCATATAGAAGGGCATTGCTGGAAATATTATCAGGAAGGTCATTGATGTAGATTAGAAATAACAGAGTACTTAGCACTGACCCTTGAGAAACTCCCACAGAAATGAGAGAGGGAGATGGGTGGTTTGATCCCGTTTTAACTCTCCACGTTCCGTCATCAAGGAAAGAGACAATCCAGCTAAGAACATCTCCCTGAATATCAAAGGCTTCCAGTTAGTGTTTCAGGGGGCTGTGTGGGACAGGATCAAGAGCCTTTGCAAAGTTGAAGACGATGACACCTTATATGAGGCCATTGTCTCCGGCCCCCTTCAGACTGTCCATGAAAAAGAGCATATTAATTGTGCGTGACAGATTAGAAAGGAAGCCATGGTGGGTAGAGGAAAGAAGGTGGTTAGGTAAGAAGTGATTATGGATGGCACGTTTTAATAAGCGCTCCATTACCCTACACGCAGTGGCAGTAAAGCTGATTGGCCGATAGATAGCGGGAGCGTGCCGATCACCCGTTTCAAATATATGAGTGATCGTCGTCTCTTTTCATCTGCTTAGGGGAATGCCAATTTGGAGTGTCTATTGAAACAGTTTATAAAATGGTTACGCCAGACTAGCGGCTGCTTCATTGAGAATTCTGGGATGGATCTTGTCTGGGCCCACTGAACTGTATGAATTCACCTTAAATAAAAGGTTTTCAGCATCCAGTACGGAAAGCTTGGCGGTAATGAGTGGCTGCCAGAAATTCTGCTGCTGAAGGATAGGGTGCCAGTCAGGCGGTGCAATGCCGTATACTGCCGCGTAGTGCTCTCTAAATAACTCGGCCATAACCAGAGAGTCAGACGAGGTCGCAGAGAAAGAGCCGAAGGTTTATCTTTTCTCAGTCGTCGCATATACTTCAATAAAAAGTTTTTATTCCCGCTAGCTTTGATGAGGACCTTTTATTGTACGCGTTTGGTGTGCCCACGGATTTCCTATCTACCCCTATTTCTAACAATGTGGAACGCGCGTAGGTCCTCCGCGTTTCCCGTAAGCTTGTGCTTCGCGAATAAATGGGGACGGTCGTCAAGGAGACGACATATTCTGCGCGGAAGAGGTGGCCGATAAGAAAACGTGCACAGTTTGCGCGGCACAAATAAGTTTTCTGCCTTCTCAACTGAGCTCTGAAGTACGCAGTAGTTCCGGTCGACGGAGCCATTCTCATGAAGTGACGCCCCCAGATGGTTTTTCAGGCCGTTCAAATCAGCTTGATTAGAGCTTTAGAGTGTAGAATTTTTCCCTGGTTGTTACGCAAATAACGGTCACTGTGTCCAAGTGGTGGTTTGATGATCAACCTGTCTACCAGGTGGCCCTCATAAGTGATAACCAGCTCTAGTAGGGTGGGAGCCTGACCAGAACGATTCCGTGTTGGGATGTTGACATGCTGTGTCCACCCTCCCCGTCCTATCGCCGTCGATAATGAGGTCGAGAATCCGCTTCCACATTTCTGGTGGAGACCGATATCCAGTTTATTTTCGGTGCACTAAATTCGCCCATTATGAGCAGATGAGTAAAGTTTTGTTTGCCTAGGAAGTTGTCCAGGTTTACAAGAACAATATCGTCATCAGAGAAGTCAGATGGGGGAGGACGATAGGTTACCCCCACTATGAGTGAGTTTGGGGCATGCAATGCCAGCCGAAGCCATAGAGCATCACGTTTATCAGAGTACTGAAATCCACTGATAGCTAAGGGTGTTGGGAGATGCTGATGAATGAAAATCGCAGAACCCCTCATTCTCCCCCAGGCGGAGTCACCTGGATGATCTGAATATTCCAGGACACTCCGTTCACCGTCACTGATGTCACCCTTATGCCAGGGTTCCGTGAAAGCAAAAATGTGGGGTTGTGTGTCATGAGTTATCTGTCTGATTTCCGGTAACTTATTGAACAAACTCAGACGGTTCGTTCACATGCACTTAAGAGCTACTTCTTCACTTGACCTCTCGAGAAAGGAGAGAGAAGAGTGCGAGGAAGAGTCTGGGAAAAAAGCTTACAATTGAGGTGGTGGTGGCGTTTGGCTGGGCATGAACTACCGCATGGTTTTGATGGCCCTCTTTTGAGGCTGTGGGCGTGACGTCACTGCTTGTGCGTGCATCAACGTCTCCACAGGACGTTCGGAGTTCGGTGTCGCAACTTGCGACCCCTGTACACCTGCCAAATTTCGCTTTTTCGGGGGGTGTTTTAGAGTTCTCAACCAGGGAAAATTTGACTTCTTCGTCTGCCGGATGCATGGTTTAAAGGGAGGCAGTGTGTGCGGTTTTACGGAGCCACTGATTGAAATGTTTTTTGGGCCCTGCCAACGAAGTGCTTTTTGAGTTACAGGCGGCATCCCTAGCAGGCCTTTATCGTTTCGAATTTCTGGAAGAATGAATTTTCTATGATGTCTCTTGGTGGCTTTCGGCGTGAGTAACTCAAAGAACGGCATTTGTGCGGTATCTTGAACAAGTCTACACTTGCTTGGGTTGTCGGCCGTTGGGAAATTGACTCCGAAACCAGCGTTCCTGCTTTCCACCACTAGCATATAGGCCTGTGTGGGTATTGCTGCAGCAGAAACCATGATCTTGGTCTCCAGTAAAGGTTTTCGGTCCGTAATGATTGGTGACTTACTTTATTCTGCCGCTCCCGTTTCGCCCTCTTCTGCAGAGAGCAGTCGAAAGAAACACCTTTCAGCTGGACGTCAGTGGATTTCGAAGCCTCTGTTTTTTCCACCACTGTCTCGGGACTAAGCATTGTTGGCAATGTTACCAAAAGGCCGAGTAACTTTTTGATGGTTTAGGCGCGTAGCCTGCTCGCGAGTACAAGATTTTTAACGTCCGGAGAGAACGAAAAAGCTAAGACTGAATTAGCTAGTTCGGCTGGTGTGGATGTAGTTGGGAAGCGGCCCCATATAACAACACTCCTTCCTGTGAAAGCTTTTTCTTTCATATCCGCCGCTGCCTCCTCTTTATGGGCAGTTGGAACGATAACTGCCTTCTGGGTGACCACAACACCAGGGAGGGCAAGCGTTATGTATTCATTTGGTGACTGCAATTCCAGCTTCATGTTGGTCAGTCCGCTGGTATTCCCCCATCCTACTCCATATGGGAGAAACAGAAGGACATAGTGCTAGGAAGAACATCTCCGCATCCACAGTCGCAGGTTTACTGCGTCGCTACACTTTTCTTTAGGCATGCGTGACTACTTAGCAGCAAAGCGGCGCCCTGACTTTCATCGAACCTGCAGCTCATGCAGATGAAATTTAAAGCAGAAGGAGAAGCTTATTTGTACTGGTGTTCGTTGAGGCCGGTGCATTTGAAGTGATACCACCTCTGGCACTGGAAGCACTGCATACGGTTTTGCAAGGACGTTTTGCATCCATAGCTACTGCAAATGCTCGCTGCCTCAGTCAAATCACTCCCAGCACTGTTACATCCGAATCGCGTCATTGTCAACAGAAACAAGTAATACACAATATAAAGCAGATACCGAAACGGACAAAATGCATCACAAAATTTTCAATACGTAGTTATTAGGTATGTAAATCGGTAACGTATAACAGTAATCGAATGCAATTTTTGATGCACAGGGCACCAATAAAGCAAACAAAATACGTAGCGAAAACATTCTAATCATATTTGGATTTGCCCACGCAGCAGACATCTTCCCATCTTCAAGCCGATCAAAAACGCAGAGTATTTTTATATTTGTCTACAAACGATAGTTCACTTTTGTACAAAATTTTGCATCACCTTTGCATGTTTTTCAAAACAACGAAAGTGACTTCGTTCGAAAATATGAAATTTGTGCTCTCCTCTCCGTTGCGCTTCCGTTTGATAACACGACACGGATCTACCATTCAACTGTTTAAGCTCCGTTTCACTAAGGACACTGTCGCATACCCTGCAGTGGCCTGATCAATCAGATAATAAAAACGATCAAAATATGACAATACCAAGGGAAAGTTATAGCGCCTACCGACAGGCGCAAATGTTAAGCGGGCGAATCAAACGGAAGACTTGTCAGTGAAATAGGAACGACTCACAGATAAGTCAAGTTCGCTGGATCGAACAGACCACCACAAGAAAAAAGACAGCGCCAGAGAGCAAGTTCGTTAGACGACCGATAGATGATTCCACAAGCGACGCGAGATGATGAACGTTGAGCGTCAATAGGTCAGCTGATACACGGAGCTGAAATATTTTGCCGTCCAATCGCTTTACCGGCCCAAAAATCCGTACGAACGGGGAAGGCAGAGATGATGCGCGGCAGCTCCCGTTTGTTTGTGTTGACGATTCAATTCAAAAAGTGGTGGTGATTGTTTCAAACAAGTGTACGGATGAAGTTAACAAAACGGTATACACAAAATGTACGAAAGTGAATTATGAAATATAACTATGGATTGTGGGCACTACAATATTTCCCCACCAGAGCGTTTGCGGATCAAGGACACGACGAAGGAAGGGCAGTGAAAAGAGAACAAACCGAATGCCTGATAACCATATCACGTACTGTACTCTGTCAGGTGTTTCGGTCAGTCTATAGATCGTCCTCTACTTGTGGTGCGTTGTTCAAGAGAACAAGGGGGCTTGGTTGCAGGTGGGTGTGATGATGTAAAGGGTGTAGAGGGGTGTCTTTCGGTCAGCATTGGGTCAGGTGGATCAGCATCTCTCTCTGTGTAGGCTGGCTTTGGTCGGTCAGTGGATACAGATTCGCTTCGTCCGAGCCTGTCGAAGATGAAGAATTTTTGTCATGCTTAACCACCTTGAAGAGACCGAGGTATATTGGCTGCAACGGTTTCCTATTGGCGTCTTGGCGCATAAACGCACATTTACGGGTTAACAAATCTGGGGATTTGTGTTCCCGGCACCAATGCTGACAGGTCGGTGTAGAACGAAGGCGAGACATGTGTTGTCGTAAATGTGGAGTGTAATCCGTACCTGGGTCCGAATGGACCGAGGGTTGGAGCAATTCTCCTAGGAGGTGCAAGTTGGTACCGCACACTAATTCAGAAGTAGTACAGCCGATGTCCTCTTTAACGGTAGACCGGACTCCAAGGAGAATGAATTGTAGAAGTTTGCTCCACTTCGTTGCTTCCGATTGCGCCGTTATCGAAGCTTTTAATTGTAGGTGAAAACGCTTGAATAGACCGTTAGCACAAAGATGGTACGCCATCGTTTTAATATGCGAACAACCTAGTAGCTGCGTGAAGTTGCGAAAAAAGGAAGATTGGAACTGGGTGCGTCGATTCGCAGTGATTGTAAATGGCACACCAAAATTAGCGATCCAACCTTCCAAGAAGGTTTCGACGATTGTCTCCGCTGAAACGCTTCTAATGGGCACAGCTAGTGGCCAGCGGGTGAAACGGTCGATTGTTGTCAATATATATGTACACTCGTTGGAAGGTGGTAGTGGGCCAACAATATCAAGATTTACGTGAGAAAAACGGGCGTCTGGCTGAAAGAACGTGCCGGGTCTGGTAACCGTAAACGGTGGAAGTGATTAAAAACAGTACGACGATATGAAAGTGAGGCAAAAGGTCTAGGTTTACCAGTTGAATTGTCGCACAAGATGTCACCAACTTGTGTCGACAGAGGAATGGTAGATAGTTTGAAGGACTTACAGATGGAAACTTCCTTCATGTCCTCACTGCATTGTTGGGCTGTGACCACTTTAGCTAAATCAAAGGAAGGGGGCGATTGAATTGAGTTGACGTCGGGACGGGATAAGGCATCGGCAACGATGTTATCGTCACCACGTAGGTGTCGGCTGTCCGTGGTGAATTGGGAAATATAATCCAAATGTCTGATTCCACGAGGGGAGTACCGATCGGGTTTGGCGTGAAAAGCAAATGTTAACCGCCTGTGGTCAGTTTGCACGACTAAGTGTCGGCCTTCCAAAAAATGCCTAGAGTAGCGAATCGTCAAATAAATTGGCAGCAGTTCACGTCCAAATTTGATGTACCTAGTCTTTGCTGGTTGGAGCTTTTGGGAGGAAGATGCTAGGTTTTTTTCACCATTCATGTATTGTTCTAAAACTGCGCCCACGGCAGCATTTGATGCATCCGTAGTGAGCGGGAGATGAACGTTTGGATCGCAACTGATGAAGCACAGTTTAGTGGCGTGGCATGGTGCATTCTTTGCCGTCAAGAAATCTGCCTTGGCTTCGGGTAGGAGTTCGACTGACGCACGTTTTTGGTCGACCAGGTCTGTAAGTGGTTTTATGGCGTCCGCGCAATGGAGGATGAAACGTCGATATTATTTAAGTTTGCCGAGAAATCGTTGGAGTTGGGTCATCATAGTGAGAAGCGGAAAGGTCTAGATGGACTCAACTTTATCTGGCAAACGTGTTAAGCCGGTTTGTTCGATGCGATGTCCCAGGAAGCCCAGTGACCTGACTCCGTAGGCAAAGTTGTCGATGTTGACTTTAATATCATGCCGCGCGAAACAATTGAAAACAACACGAAGATGAGAAAAGTGCTCCTCTTTCTAGCGGCTAACGATCAAAACATCATCGTTGTAGACGTACGCGGAATGGAGTCCGCGTAATACTTTGTCCATGAATCGCTGGAATGTTTCAGCCGCATTATGGAGTTCAAATGGCATTCTAGTGAACTCAAAAAGTCCAAAGGGGGTTGTAATGGCTGTTTTTGGAATGTCCTCTTC